>PVKA01000869.1:0-98693 GCA_004027165.1 Ctenomys sociabilis | reverse complement strand
AAAAACAACAAAAAACAAAAACTATAACCAAGCAAAAACCGGCCTCATTTTTGCATTTTATTTACAAACATTAGCTGAACACTCATATCTTATAATTTGATCTGGAAATAAAAATTAGCCTAAAGATCATCTTTCTGTTGTTTCCTGAAAAATATCAACTGAAACAATAGACTATAATGTTTGGGGTTCACTATCAGTACTGAAGGTAAGAGGAATAAGCACATTTCAACTTTATATAACAGCAGCAACATAAAAAAATTAAACATTTTATTTCAAAGGCATTACTTTACATTTTAGTAAAAATTAATGAGTACCTTCCTTTATTAAAGTATCAAATACATTTAGGTGTTTTAAAAATATGAAACAGGGATGGTGAGATAGCTCAGCAGACTAAGTGACTGCTTAGGCAAGGGCAGGTACCAGGTTCGAGTCCTGGCACCAGGTTCAATCCCCAGCACCACACACTGTGCCATTCCTGCCCCAGGGCATACTGAACTGGCCACTGAGACCAGGCGTGGTGGCCCAGTCCAGTAATTTCATCACTGGGGAGGCTGAAAAACAGGAAGTTCACTGTAACTCTGAGGTGCGTAGTGAGACCCTGTACCAAATACATTTAAAAAAAAAACAACTCAATAAATCAATTTTATCCTAAATCCAAATGTAATGCTTTTAAAAAAAATTTTATTATTTGATATTTTCTTTAAAAATATGATATTCTACTTTTCTAAAAGTGGTCAGCAATTGTGAAAGTGGTATTAAAGTTGGTTGCTCAATGGAAATGTTTATTTATTTAATTTTATTTTTTAAGTGTATTTGGCTGTTGCAGGATCCCTGCCAGTCCCTCCAACTGCCTAAGTTTACCTAAGTGATGCTTTAGTCCACTGAGCTATCTCGCTAGCCCCTCAATGGAAATGTTAATTACTTATTTAGGAGATATGAACTGATTACTAACAAATTAACTGAAACTATATAAAATACAAAATTAAAAGTTTAATCAAATAATTGTAAATAATAAAATGTTTTTCATGATAATGATATTTACATTCTTATTCTACTTATGTGAAAAATAGGAAAACAAATCTAAAAGTACAGAAACATGAGACTATATGAGAGAATATGAATAAAACCTTAAGAGTTAATTTTTTTTTATATATTTCTGGAGACATATTCTGCCAGCAATACACAGACTCATATAATAACATCACTTCCCCACTCAAAAATGATCAGAAGAATTAACATGTCAAGAATATATTATCACCCCCCAGCTATTTCTATTTACTGATACAAGATATAAGGAAGTACTGAGGAATATTCTTACCCAATATATTCAATTAAAATACCTACCTTAATTACAAATATCAATAGGCTCAGATGCTCATCAATAATACAATGACATCAAAGAGGAAAACTTTAAAGGGACTAAAATTGTATCTTTTCATTTGGGACAATCATGGGGATCATGCTACTGAAAAATTACAGCCAAATATTAAAAAACGCTCAATGAACATTAGAAGGGGCAAAACTCCCATGGGCCTTGTTTTGGAGCTATGTAATTTTCAAATTGCAAATCACAGACAGCTACAAGCACAAGTTGTCTTACACAAAGATCACAACAGAAGAACCCTGTGTCACTGGGCATTACAGCTAAGGCTCACAGTCTTCTCAATTGGACTACAAGACTTAAAACTTGTAAGAAGCAGAGCTGCTTTCTAATATACTTTCAATTAAAGGGGGAAAATGGGAGAATGGCACATATTATTATGTACATTTTACTTAAGAGTATGTATCAGACCCTCCAAAGAGATACAAATTCAATTTTAATCAGTTTTAGATTTGTATTTTAAATTGCAATAATATTTACCTAAATTGGCACAGTATAATTTTCTTATCTCTTATTCACAAGGAAAGGAACCCAAGTTATTTTACTATTTCATTATCTTACTATAAATTCTAATTAATTATATCATCTATAAAATTTTAATTAATTTTATATTCTAAAAGCCTGAATGTACTTGACCCTTTATTTTACTGTTATACGACCAGGATTATAAAGCAGTATATAATCAACTATTTTTCATGATTTCATCAAGTTTGAATGAAAGCCCCTTTGAACCATTTGGAGTCCAGGTAACACCCATTAAAACAGACACTAAGTCAATGCTCAGAGAGTGGAGAGCCTTATTGCATAATGAGTAAACTATTGGCTGAATATAATTGGAGTGCAGTAAAATTTTATTATCTTGAAGAGTGATGTGAAATATTTCTGTATTTTTTAAAATACCAATTAGCAACTTTCTGTTTTAGTGGTCTATATTACATCTACATGAAAAGGAAAGTAAGATAAAAAAAAACTTTATCCCATGTAAAAACATGTAAGAAGTGAGGCAGATAAGGACAGACAACACACTGTGAATGAGATCTACATGCCTACATGAACCAGACACCACACATCACTCGGAGACGCTCTAAGAGGAATTTTCAAGATTTTTACCACAAACACCAGGCTATAACAAAAAAAAAAAAAAAAAAAAAAAAAAAAAAAAAAAAAAAAAAAAAAAAAAAAAAAAAAAAAAAAAAAAAAAAAAAAAAAAAAAAAAAAAAAAAAAAAAAAAAAAAAAAAAAAAAAAAAAAAAGACTTAGGATTTAAAACAAAGAGCAAGCAAGCAAACACACAAAAAGTGAAAGCATGAAATAAACATTACAACAGGGCCAGCCAGATAGCTCAGTGGATTAAAGCACCTACGCAGGCTCAGGGACCAGGGTTCAATCCCTGGGCATGCCATGCCAGCCCTGCTCCTGGAGCGCACTGAGATAGCAAATGAGACTGGGCATTGTGGTGCACACCTATAATTCCAGCACTTGGGAGGCTGAAAACAGGAGGACACTATGAGTCTGATCTGTGTAGTGAGACCCTGTAGATCCTGTACTAAATACATTAAAAAAAAAACAAAAACAAAAACAAATAAAAACTGTCAAATTTAAACTTATGACCTAAAAAGAAAATCTGAATGGCATCCTACAAAGAAACACTGTTGAACTTAAAAATAATTACTTCAGATCAATAGTCTACACTAGTAGACAATTCTCTAGTATGCATAGGAGCTGAAAGAAAAAATTATAAAATGAATTATGTTTAAAATAAAAACAGAAGTTTGGAATGTAGCTCAGCAGCAGAGCACTCGCCTACCAAGAACGCACAAGGCCTAAGCGCCTAACAAGAAGCAGTGTAATGAAGTCAGAAAACATTTAAGAACTGATCTCATGAACTTACATCAAGGTAAAACAGAGAGGAAATTTTAGTTTACGGAAATATCGCCAATTTCCTAAGTATTTTAAAACTGTGTGTTTAGGTTTAGTTCTCCTAACTTGGTAATATAAAATATAAAAGTATCTTACTCAGGCCAGTAACTACTTATTACTAACAACAACAACAGTCTGGGCCAAGAGGTTTTTTTTTTCCTTTTTCTTTTTTTGGTACCAGCAGTTGAACTCATGACCTCACACTTGTCAGGCAGGCACTGTGCTATACCCCCGGTCCAGGAGATACTTTTTAATATATAGAACTTCAATAAAATTATCAACTAAGGACAAAATATGAGCTTTGACTCACACAGAAATAAACTTTTTTGAGCCTGTATATGTCCAAAGTATTAGTTTGAGTATATGGCAGAAAACTACACTGGAAGCGTATTTGAAAGTAGGGCATATAAGCTCTCACTCCTCTGTCAATCACCACAGCACAACATGCATAACTCAGAACTGCAATAAATCATTCCCCACATACATACCACTCCACTGTGGTGGACCTACAGAAGAGATCATTATCGGTTAATGGGCTTCAAACAATTACACACAGAGACATGTGGAAACTCCAAGTCTAAAATCTGCTTTCATAAATTTCATTACATGACTTGACCAGGTGCCTGCCAAGCTATGAGATTTGATTCAGTTGGTTTTACTTAGGATAATTTCAAGACAACTTCATTAACTTCTTCCTTTTAGGTTTGCGCTAAATACTGAGTCACATTATGCACTCCAGTGATATAAGATTTTAACAAATTATTAATTTGCCTTGTTACTGTTTCTCCAAAAAGTGTTCTACATTAAAATCATTCTTTAGTGTGAATGATTAGGTTCCACACTGGCAGTTAGGTTCTTGAATCTAATACATAATTTTTATACCTTATACTTCACCCTCAAAGCATATTTTTTAATGATTGTGACTTTAAGGTAATTTAATTAAGACCTTGCCTAATTTGCTTTTAAAGAATGTACAATAAAAAGCAGTGTATATATATGTAATATATATATATATATGTATATATGTAATACATATATACATACACATATATATATATAATTCCAATCCATATAAATAAAATATACCTTCCATTACAGATATTCAGGTGAAAGGGCACCAGCAGGGCTGATTCACTAAAGTCAAGAGTAATTTATAACATAATTCAAGCAGCCGAGCCACAAGAAGCATCACTGTGGTGTATGGTGGAGGTGGGTGAAATGAGGACATCACGAGGGGCCTCAACATCACCCACACCTGCATGCCAGGATAACCTTGAGCACTAAGAAACAACCACAACACTGCACATATGGTTTCTTTAAATTCAAAAGATTTGAAAGTATGTCTGCAAGTAAGTTATTTATCATGCTGGCTTTAGTGGAACTAGCACTGTTTCCACAACAGTAATATTATTTTAACATAAATTGAAAGGATGTATTGTTATAAAAAATGTTAAATTTGTGTATTAAATTTTATACATAGTATTTCCATTATAAACTAAGATTTATGAGGAAAAAAACTGTATTCTTACATCTAACTATCTTAAGAGAAGTATTGGGACAGTAATGTTTATTGAATACATGAAAGAATGAATCAATATATCAAAGACTAAATAAACACCAACAATGACAAGGACAAAGCTAGTTAAAAACTAACTTAAAAGATGAATATTAGTGAGAAATACTGCATTTTTTTATGATAACTGTTAAAATACCCCTAAAATAGGGGGAGTTTATAACAAGTTGCAAACTGTGCTGTCAGGAACCAAAAGAAAATTTTATACTTCGCAAAAAGAACAATTTATATTTAAAAATGAACAGAAATGTTGAATTATTCATATTCTGAAAATCCTTATCTATTGCTCAGTGGCCATATTTAAATTCCTAATCCTGAATTACAACATAAACCACTGTAATGATGTGGTGGCTTCTAAAGTTAAGTAAAATATTTAGATAACTGCAATGTTTTATTCTAAAATAGAACAGCTGGAAGATTTTATATAAATTTTCATGAATTTAATATAAAATTTTTATAATAATAAAAGCAGTAAATGCAACTTTTTGATTTATTCTAAAACAACAAACCAATATGATAAACAAACTTTAAAAATTCTGCTCAAGGAAGGTTCATAGAATGTATACGGCCATCTGTCATAAAATCAATTTTAGGAAATTTAAAAGGAAAAAAAAGAGACACCCAGGTACTTAAGTAGTTACCTTGCCTTCGTAGTTCATTTTTAACAGCTTCCACACCTCCTGTTTTTTCAATGAAATCATATATAACTTTTGATGTTTCTCTATCTTTAAGTTGTGCCTCTGAGATGCCACACATATCAAAAAGATTCTTCAGTTCTGGATCCAAATTATTCAGCTACAACAAACAAAATAACTGCTAACTATCTATTACAATTCTTTAAAAAATAAGCATGATAAAATATAACACTTATCTGAGTCCTTATGAAATTATTTTAAGTTTATAAACTTTTACATGGTTACATTATTGAAATAGTTGAATTTTCCTATCCACTTAACAGTTTACCCTGAGCATCACTTGGACAACAACTCTAACTATATACTGACTATCCCAAGTGCTGCAAGGGCAGCTATTATTCCAGTTGATTCTTGTATTAAATAAATATGATAAAACTGTCATGTTTGTATTTCCTGCTATATTATTTTCAAAGAGAAAAGACCAATAAAACAATATAGAATTTCAAAGCAAGATAGGAAATTAATGCAGATTATTATACTGCATATTGTTATCTTCAAAGTGGTTGCTCAGATTACCAGTTAAACATATGAAGAAATTCACCAAACAATATAAGCACTAACTTATATTGTTCATTCCTTTCAATGAACAGAAACTAGTAGTACAACTATCTTAGCTATCTTGTATTTATACACATCTTTCTTTTCCTGTCCTTCTTTTCTCTTTCTCCCACCCCAACTGAGCAGTTTCTTTCCCTTTCACAACATCTATTATGCCTTTTGATTCTTATTTACTCTTTTAGTTTCTTACACTAACGAGATAATACAATGTTTACACATGTGAGTCTGGTTTATTTCACTTACAAGTATGGTCTCTGGTTGCTTTCATTTACCTATAAAGTCTCAAAATTTTCTTTATAGCTTAGCAGTACTCCATTGTATATTACCTTATAAAAATTAACAAAAAATATGCAACATTTTGGTCATCCTGTATTTAAATAATTAGACAGGTTAACAAGAAACAGAGGAGAACAAAATGGCTTTTTAAATTTTGCTCATCTTCTTGCTTTATTCAAAAACAGTGTATATCTTATTTAGATTTCTCCTAACCTATTCACGATTTGGATACCTCCAGTGTTTCTATTCTATCTTGTCTTGGATTTAGGTACAATTATGAATAAACAAAAAAGTAAATCAATCTGAAAATCTATAGGAAAGGACCTTTTTGCACCCAAGTGCCAACACAAAGAGGTAATTAATATGTCTGTAGAGTTATAGGAGTTATTTAATCAAAAGGACTATGGATATCAATCATAAACGATAATTTCTTTTTAAAATACCTTACAAAAGTTTGTCAGATATATCCAGCCAAAATTATCAGTTAGCAGAAATAGCTCCTCTTGGCTTTCCAAGCATAAGATTTTATTTATTGAATAAAGTCAAGGAGCACAAAACAATTCGTCCAAAAACTTAGCAACGACAGAACAATCCTATGTTTTTAAACTTTAGTGTTATATCCACATAAATATAAGCACATTCAACTAAGCTGTAGAATTCAGAAAGATACATTCAAAAAAAAGAAAGCAGAAGGATGGACAGGCAAGAGAGAAGAACAAGACAGCTCATAATAGCCCCTATACTTTGAGTGCTAATAAATATGGCTTCAAAAGATACTTACATCAAAGCCTGTATTTGGATCCCACCCAACATGTCCAATGTGTCTAAAGTAGAAAATTAAAAAAAAATTGAAAAGTAAAATGCAGAAAGTGTATTTAAAGCATACTATGTATGAAATCTAACCTACCTTTGAATTTCAAATTGAATTAATATATAGTTCTCATAAAGATAAGCACATTTTGAGGAAAACTATATACAAGAGTCAAAAGACCTGAATTGCAGTCCTGGCTTTGCTGCTATTTGAAAAGTTTTTGGCAATATCATTGAGCATCAGTTTTTTTAACTATTTAATTAGTGTAAGATTACAACTGCTATACTAATGATAGACTAGGCGAAAGCTAATGGAATATGAATATGAAAATGTTGAAATATAGAAATACCAAAGGATTTTTTTTTGGCCTCTTGACAATATTTTAGGCATTTCCAAGTATAATTTATAGATCAACATGAGAAATCATTTTTATGTCTAACAGCTGAATACAGAACCTTTCTAACAAGAAAAGTTAGTATCATCTATGGAACAATTATCAAAATAAAACCTCTAACAAAATCTACAGCTTTCAAAAAGTACAATATAAGCATCCTTTCAAATGAAACCATAGGTTCCAAGAGTAAAAAAATCAAGAGCAGCAGTAAACATACTGAAGTATAGATAAGAACAAAAGAACTAACTTACTGGAAATTGCTTGGTGTTCCAATATCTGCCTTGGTTAATCTCTTCTTTTTAGCTTTTCCTTTCTTCTTTTCTTTGGTATGGGAGATATTGTTGACTTGTGGACCATAAAACCTGTTTGTTGTGATTTCTGGATTTTTTATGTCTACTGTAGCCATGGGCAGATTAGGACCTACAAATAAAGTTGACACAATATTAAAAAAGATGTAATTTAGGAAAATAATTACACACACATTTTAAAATCAGCATTTTCTAAAGTAGAATCACTTCATTACCATAAATTAAAATTTACAGATGCATACTCATATTCTGTAACTAACAAAGCATTGGTTACATCCCTAAAGCCCATAATACTTAAAACCTTATCAAAGATAAATTATTTTAAATTCCACTTGCATTTTTCTAAATTTAAATCTCATCTAGAATATGACTTTGGCAGAAATTAATTGATTTGATCTTTTCCTAAATTTTGACTATGATTCCCTCACACCCAACACACTGTTCATTGGTAAATGGTATTTATGTAACACATAACAATTAGAATAAAGACAGGGAAGGAAATATTTACCTTGTTTTAAATTTAAGACAGAAACCTCATCATATCTCTTTAATTTCAACTTTGTTAGTTTATGAGGAAAAAAAGTACTTCTAAAATTGTTACAAATTTTCCAAAACTGTCATATTAAGTGCACCGATATGCTCCTCACCAGTAAATGCTTATGCATACATGTGCACTCAAATACATCTTTGGACTGTAAGAACTATACAGGCCAAAACTTAAATGGGAAATACTTTTTTTTTTTAAATGCATTTAGCACAGGGCCTCACTACACAGCTTTAACTGATAGTGATCTTCCTGTTTTCAGCCTCCCAAGCACTGGGATTACAGGCAAGCACCACCACATCTAGTTTTAGTCGCTGTCTCAGCAGGCTTTGGGGATGGGGCCAAGAAGAACCCAGTCCCCGTGTTTGCCTAAGCAGGCACTTTAATCTGCTGAGCTATCTGGCTGTCCCCCAACCCAATACTCTTATTAAAGTACACAGCTTCCACAAGGTTCAATAATAAAAATACCTCAGGCATTTTTGGATACCATATGCAGCATCTTCAAGGAGTGACTAAATAATACAGAAAAAAAAACTGCAACACCTATTCCTTAAAGATTCCATTTTTATCAATGTTCTCTGTCCAATTTCCTCTGAGAGGATTGTATTAATGGCAACTTTCAAAATGTACAAATATCACCATCTGTAGAAAAGGAGTTAAGAGAGCAAACTTGCGATTACTATTCAAAAACATCTACATGCAAGGGTGGTCCTTAGCGTGCTATGGACACGTGGATGCAGAGATAAGGTAGGTCATTGTGCCTCAACTTGTGCTAGCAAAGTGACATATGCTGAATACCTGCTTTCCTTCTGGGAGTGTGAATCGTGTATGTGGTAGGCAGAAGTACCTATATGACTATCCTGCTTTAAAACTCCTGGACATCGAGTCTCTACTGAGTTTCTCTTTTAGGTAACATTTCACATATTGTCACAATTCATTATGGGAGGAATGATTATGACTCCACTGGATAGTCTTAAAAGCTTGCATATGTTCCTATAGACTTCTTCCCGTATGTTGTTCCATTTGCCGATTGTTTCATATATTTTACTGTAATAAATATATGTAGTAAGTATACCTAGCTATGGAGTATTGTGAATTTAAGTTCATTACCAACAATGGGGTTGAACCCAGCACCATCACAGAATGACTTACATAAGAACAGTCTACTTATGTTTACCTAATAATGAAGTTGGGTACACTTAAATTCAATAGCTTAAATTATTCAAGCTAGAACACTGTTTTTTAAGAATTTAATTGGCGCTCTTGTAAGCTTGATATATATGGTTGGAAACAAAAATAACTCAGCTGTCTCTGAACAAAGTTTAAAAAAGGACAGAAACAAAATATATGAGAGCCGGCCAGATAGCTCAGCGGACTAAAACACCTGCTTAGGCAGAGTGCAGGACCTGGAGTTTGATCCCCTGAGTGCCAAGCTATGCTTGCCCTGCCCTCAGGGTGCTCTGAGAGAGTGACTAAGACCAGGCATGGTGGTATGCCCCTATAATCCTAGCACTTAGGAGGCTGAAAACAGCATCACTATGAATCTAATCTGTGTAGTGAGACCCTGTACTAAACACATTAAAAAAAAGAAAAAAACATACATATATATACATATACATGTACAGAATAACAGTGTTTAATTTATAAGATGGTCACATTGTATTTTCCCTTCTCCCTCTACTCAAAAATCAGGCGTGAATATATTGTTATGATCTGCAAAGCAACTACAAAATATAGAATAATCTCTCTTGAGGTCCTTTATTATATTTATTTTTTTAGTCTTTTTTTTCCCATAATTTTATTGAGAAACAACAACGAGACAGTTTTTAGTTCTCTTGAGGTCCTTAAGGTAAATTAGTAAATATTAAATTATTTAAATAAGCACATAAAAATCCAGTTATACAGGTAACAGACTAATACAGATGGAAAATAAAGTTGATTTTCTAAATCCTTCACTTTACATATGAAAACAAAGGACAGAAGAGGCAGGTGGCTGTATGACCTGTACGAAGTCAGGTAGTTGGTGACTGACACAAAGGTCAACTGTAGTATCTTGGTTCCTAGTTCACTAATTTTCCCACTACTAATTAGTTTGCTTTTTGACAAAAGTCAAGTTACAAAATGAATAATGTTAGTGTAACAAATACCACCATATATTACTACTTTACCAATTTTTTATTTCTCTCAGTTTATATTCCAACAATTTATTTTTCAACAGATAATACAAGCTCAGAATTCAGAAAAGAAATCTGTTTACAAAGGAAAGGTTCAAAAGACTAGGTACTAGGTTGTTGCTGTTGGTAAGAATCACTTACTTTGGAATTTAAAGATGTTAGAAAATAAGTTTAAAATGGTTCTAAAGACTAATTCTGCTTCAAAAGTGATATGCTAAAAATGTTAACTTGTATAAAGCACTTTTTAAAACATGGTAAAGAAGATTTTGTAACATACTCAAATCACCGCTAGGAAAGTGTCATTTAGTTACTTCATTTATGGTATCACATTCACTCTAAGAGCAGCTACTGGGTAATATGAAATGGCAGGGGCTGCTGTCACTCTCATTCTAAAGATATTACCTCGTTATGTTTAAGGACAACCAGCAAGGGTAAAAGTTTTATCTTTTGAGCAGCAGACATTTCTAGATAATTTTAAACCAAGAAAACAAACCCAAGTTTCCCTTAAATTCCATAAAAAGCAGTGAGCCCTCACCAATGTAAGATAACTAAGAAACAAGTGGCCCAGATGCCTCTGTTGTCAGTCAAGAAATGAGACAACTCCCTGGAGTATATGAGCTGAATATGAGACTGAGCAAAAATGACATTAAGAGCTAGTGATGAACATATCAGTTTTCATCTTAGCAATTTATGGAACTTCAAATACAGTGTCAAATAGTTATGACTTGAAAAGATGTGATAAACTGATAATCTAAAGGATCTGACACAAAGCTCCAGCACAAAGTGTTATGGTTAAAGTGCCCACTGCCACCTAGTGGTGGCACAACAAATGCAGCAGTTCAACAAAGGCTGAAATACTGTAGTTTCCACAGAAGACAATGGAATAAAGCAAGACAAGTTGCCCAATTGCAAGACTAACAATTATTCAATTATTATGTACAAAACATATTTACACATATATAATAAAAAGCACAAAACTAGTGGACATATATGTTACATAATTTTGTCTTTAATATTAAAAATATTAAATGAAAAATGTCTGGGACCACTACACAAAAGAGTTAAAGATTTAAAACCAAGAGGACTGAGAAAAAAGAGACTGTACTTCCTAAGTGACTCTCTTAGGAGATAATAAAATCATGAGACACTATTTTTACATAGAATACTTCTAAATTCTATTGTAGAGAATGAATGTTCTGTATCATTTGTATAGTATCTATACCCTGTAAACTTGTGTTACTTTCTCCGAAGTTTTTGGATGACCACTACTAGGAAGCCTTCCTTTCTGTTACTCAATACACGCTCAACAGATGCTAAATAATTTAATAAATTCACAAAAAGATCTACATGATGTGCAATCTTTAAGAAAAAATGTTTTAACAGTGCACTTAAAGTGTACAAATGAATGATGTAACATCACTGCTTCTCCTTTGCTTCTGCTACATACTAGCTGCCCTATCTTGAGAAATGTTATTTATTCTTTCTAGCTCTCAGTTTTGCCACTCAAAACCATTTTGGCACAGTGTTTAAAGGACCAGGTTCCAGAGTCAGTTCACTCAAGGCAGAATTGTGTCCAAAACATAGGCTATGTGACTACTACAGCTTGTGTCTATGAGTCCTCCCAAAGCCTCATAGGTCATTAGTGATACTTTTCCAGAGGTGGCTAGATCTAAAGTGTGATGCTCAATCACAAGTGTGATTATTAAATTAGTCCCCTGATTGGTTTTCAATAGCTCTGACTATGGGCTATGAGAGATCCACCCTGGGGGTGAGTAAAACCTTCCTAAGGGTATATATCCTGGACAACTACAACAGCCAGCAAGAGGACTTGTTCGTGTCACTTGCTACTTTGCTGCTGGCTACCTTCTGCCTCTCCTGATTTGTCACGGACTGATTCTCCTCTGTGACATCCCTCTGCTTTGGAGCCACCAACTATGAACTGAAATTTCTACAAACTGTGAGCAACAGTAAATCTTTCCTCCTTTAACTCTAGATGTCAGTTATTTTATTTCAGGAAGAGAAAAAGTAACTAAGACAGTGACCTTGAGCAAATTATTTATCTGTGTCTGTTTTTGTTCTGATGGGAAGATCTGAGATGCTATATACATTTTTTTTAAAAAGCCATGTTCTTGATTATAATGAAAGTTACTGGAAGGAACAATGGTCCCTTCCCTTCATTAGGCTAGGGACACCCATTAAATGTGATGAAAGCTATACATCTCCTCTCCAGAATAAAGGATGTAGGCAAGGATAAAATTTAGTGCATGATTTGTGGGAAGGTTTATAGAGTCTTGGATGAGAATGTCTGCCTTAGCAATCTAGGAATATATCTTTAATAATTCTGATAGCCAGTACTAAAAATAAATAAATGAATTCATTACACTTAAAGTGTTCATTATCAGGTTAATGAAGGCTGTATGCAGCTGTAAGTTCTAAACACCGATAAGCACTTAAATAAGCTTCATACAACAACAAGCATGAAGTATTCTGAAGTGAGATAAATCTCAAAGAAAGAAATGAATAAACGTGCTAGATAAATTTAATATCTATGCAAGATTTTGAGACAACAATGTACAGTTTCTAAACTTAGGCCATTTTTTAAAACATAGAATTAAATACTTTACCTTATGTATTCTTCCTTTATGTTAGAACATAAACAATAATTAAAGAAGTGTTTCCAAAGTCTTAGCTGTCATTCATAAATTAGAATAAGAACACTAAATTTCAGTAGTTGATCAATGGCACAATATATTAATATATGGAACATATTTCTGCAAAAATTAAATTATAACCTAAAATCTTTTTAGCCAATCATTATGAAAGGACTTACCATTTGGGGGGTCACGTCTTTTCTCTGTTAGAAAATAAATTGGAATATCATTATTTTTACATTGCAATCACCAATAAAAATACTAATTCACTTAAAGTTCCATATTCTTAAAACAATTTACAGGTTAATAAGCAAAGTCTTTCTGAAGATCAGACACCTAAATAATGTGAAGAAGGGAACAATAATATATTCAAAGGTCTAAGAAGGTTAGCATGAGAACCAATAAACATTAAATGTCATAAATACAATCTAAAAATAGTAATAATAATAATGAAAATGTGGTCAATGGATTTAAAGACAGAAGTGGGTGGGGAGATTAAAAGAATAAACAGAATCAAGGTGGGTTATGTACATGTACCTAGTCCCTAAAATAATTGTAAACTTCATGTATAGCAAACATGTACTAAGATAAGGAAAATCAAATAATTTTTGCTCATGACATGTCTTTACATGTACAACATTATCCATACTAGAAATGTCATGTCACTGCTAATGCTAAATGTCATTGCTCATACTAGAAATGTCAAAAATACAGAAAAAATGCTGGCCTGGAGTCAAAGAGACAGGTCAGGAAGGCCAGGACTGGATCATCTAGGGTTACACAGTTCAGAGCTAAGGACCACAGATTTTACTCTCAATATGACAAAAGCTCTTCTAGGACTGTCAATAGGAAAGTGTGCAGGGCAACAGTGTGGTGCACAGAGCCAACCAGGAAGCTCAAGGTAGGACGGAAGACCCACGGGCAGCCTGGATTCAGATGATGGCAGCAAGGGTGGCTGTGCCAGCTCACATTCACTGTTTTTGAAGAACAAGCCAACCACCCAAATTATGTGGGAACACAAGAGAACTTCAGTGATGAGATGGGCAAATTCCTTTTACCAAGACAGGGAGCACAGCAGACTAGGAACAGGTCAGAGAAGGATGGAGGTTAGGACTGGGACCAGGATCCAGCATTCTGATGCTCAGATGCCTTAAGTCTGTGAAGGTGTTCTGATAAGTCAATTTGGTACACAGCCCGAAGTGAGGGGTAAAGCCAATAACCTATAAGCTAATATTGTAGTCATTAGCATATACATGGTTTTTCAAATCCTTGCTGTTAAAAGAAAACACAAAACGAGATAACTAGAGAACTCTAAACACTGAGACAGGTCATGAAATAAAAAGCTTCAAATAATCCTACATTGTGTGTATGTGTGTATGCTGGGGGGGGGGTATGACCTTCTCTCTACATTCTGATTCCCCTGTCTTTTTTAAAGACAGGTTTTAGCTCCATTGCTAATTTCCTAGGCTGGGTTTAAACTTGCAGTCTCCTACAAGAATACAGCACCATGTCCAACTGAAAACCAGGAATTTTATCAATTCTCTGCGCATATAGTCATATATCAGGTTTGTAAAAAGCAAGATACTATTTGGTTTTAGAGATTTCAAAAGAGATTGAAGATTTAAAAAAAATGTTATTTCTATAGATTCTTTAATACAATATTCTAAGAAACACCTGCTACTTGATGAAATAATTATTTATAAATAATCAAAAATCAAAATCAATAGGATTTACTTTGTGGGCAAATAAAAAATTCTAGCAAAGTGACATGTGCATGTATTTTTCCGCTTGGTGACTTGATGGAGTAACCCCCAGAAACATAGTGACTCCTCTCCGAGTCAATGCCCAGCTTCTAGGGCAATGTTTCCTCTGAATAGAAAGGAAGTATTACTTAAGCTAGTGGATGACACATGTAAAGTATGAAAATATACTAAAATAAAAGCCCTAAGAAGGAATTACACTGACTTGAGAATCACTCATGTGATAACAGGAGAGCAATGATTAAATTAAAAAACAAAAAACAACAGGAACTAACAACAGTGTTTAATTAAGTTCAAACCCAAACCACGTAATACTTATTGTAGATTTAGAGTACAGTTCTCAGGATGCTATGTCTAAAACCTGTATCACAGGAATAGTTTATGACACTGGGTTTAGTTAGCTGAATGAAGAGAAAGCACAAAGAGAACAAGACAACTGCCAAAGTTACATAGCTGTAAGTGGGAAAAAAGCCTGTTGCCCCACAAGATGGACCGAAATGGCTGAAACAATGAAAAGGGAGTTTGACTCAGCATGCAGGTCTATAAGTGATGATTAAGCCATCTCTTTGGTGTTATGATCCTTCTACTGCCCTCATAAAAAACCTTTAACTTATCTACCATTTCAAAGCTAATTATTTTTATTTTTAAAAGGTATTTTATTTTTTTCACATGTAAACAAAGCATATTAAAAATGGTATGTCTTGACAGGGGAGCCCCAGAAAGCCCTGGGCCTCACACCACAGCATGACACTGAAATGGGAACTGAATCACAAGGATTCCACAGTGGGCACTAAATCCTTTCCTAGCAAGGAATCAAACTATAAACACCTCTGACCCCAAAAGCAACAGATCCCTAACTTTCTTATTCATTTATTGTAAGGAGAACATAATAAGATAGCAATCGTGAAGCAACAAATTGGTTTACTTTATTTTTCATGTTTTTCTCATCTTCCTCTTAGAATTTACCCTAGAAATCCCAAAGATGTATAAAATGGAATACATGCTTTTACATATTTTGCAGGTTCAGTCTTCCTTATCATGGCACATAGTCTTTATAATTAAAGAATGAAGGGGCTGGGAGGTAGCTAGCCTGGCAGTCTAGGCTCCTGCCTGGCAGGCATTAGGTCCTGAGTTCAATTCCTGGTACTACATGCTGTGCCAGCTCCAAAACCAGGCATGGTGGCACATGTCTGTAATCCTAGAGCTGGGAAGGCTGAGATAGGAGGACCACTATGAGTATGAGCTGCATAGTGAGGCTCTGTGGCAAATACATTTAAAAAACAAACAAAGAACAACAACAACAACAAAAACACTTGTTAAAGATCGCATGCAAGTATCTGCAAACTAGAGTACTATGCATTCTATCAAGTACAGAAACACAGAGTATAGCATATGCCTATTTTTGAAGGATCTGTTTGCCAATCTTAACTCAAATATTACTCCTTATAAAACTAATAATCTGCTTAACATATGACTCTGGAGAGACTCACCTTTCCTAATCTTTTTCTACTTTAGCAAAGCTTGATACATCTGTCAAACAAGGGTCCTATACCAATTAACTTAAAGCTCTATGCTGTCCATCATTCTTGTTTTATGCATTAGGTTCCATATGGTTTTATACTAAGAGAAACAAGACCACATTTACAGATCTTGTTTACAATTCTACTTATTGGCTTCTAAGCTTGCCTACTGTGTTTGTGTACAAAGAATGAAATACTAATAAATTTAAGTGGCATTAACACTGCAAAATTATTATTATTGTTATTATTATTATTGTTACTATTATTTTTGGAGGGATCAGGAATTGAACTCAGGCCCTTGTGCTTGCTAGGGAACCACTAATTTCACTGAGCTATCTCCCCGGCACCAACACTGCAAATTAGACTGAGCAAACAATGAATTACAAGAATGAGTCAATAAATATGGAAAAAAAGTTCTCAATGAAAATATTGTGAGGATGGGGTCACCAAACTCATTTTGAAAGGTATTAGATAATAAACATTAGCCTCAGAGTTGAAGCAGAAAAGTAGCCACAGTTAATAACGTAAATTAGCTGGGGAGATAGCTCAGTAATAAGCACACCTGCCTGGCAAGCACAAGGTCCTGAGTTGGATTCCTGGTACCACACCAGACCAGACCATACAAGACAGGTCAATCTGAAGAGAGAAATCGGTCTAGGAGTGGCACACTGTTGGTACCAGGATCCCCTGCAGCATGATGACTTGCTGCCATGACCCAGTGGACTGCTGCATGGGTGCAGACCTGTCAGTAGACAGTTCTGAATTAGCCC
The DNA here is from genome assembly GCA_004027165.1 of Ctenomys sociabilis. Taxonomy (NCBI): domain Eukaryota; kingdom Metazoa; phylum Chordata; class Mammalia; order Rodentia; family Ctenomyidae; genus Ctenomys; species Ctenomys sociabilis. The sequence goes on along the minus strand of PVKA01000869.1, from coordinate 81,359 downwards.
AGTACTGTACAATGTCACATGAAAATCTGCTTTTGCATCTTTGGGAAGACATGAAAAGTGAGTCACTGGTTGATCAGTGATGACTTGGCTCATGTAAGCCAAAGAAGATAGCAAGATATAACAGATAGGACAAAGAAATACAGAATGAAGACCTCAATTCAGATGTGAAAGAAAACAGTAATATAAATAAATATTTGACTAGACAGAATGCTACAAAATGGTGACGCACCTAACATCAGAACAAGGTCAGAAAACATTATCAGGTTCTTGCCAGGGGTGAAACCTACTGGGTGGAATGCCAATGCTGCAATTTGATGTTGGGATTTGTAGCAGATGATATACTATGAGATGTTTTAATATACACTAATAATGAAATACAAGAAAACATGCTATACACATCAATAGTAAAACTCAAAAATATACTTATCATGACTTCACTATCTGAACTAAAAGCCTTAATAGTGGGACTGTATTAATTAATTGTCAGACTCTAAAGGATTCACAGAGAAGCAACTGATGTGGTGTTATATTTTTTGAACAATGACACTCAAGATTTGTTTTCTTTCAAAATTGCCTACTTTTTAATGACAAAATGTCTTTCCAAGAAAGAAAAAGTCAAACAATGTGGCTGATATTGACTCATTTGTGAAAGCCCTGTGAAGCAATTTACACACTGTCCGAGTATAGACAAACAACTTATTTCATGGGAGCTGCATTTTGGCAATCTATACCAAACAAATCTCCCAGATATGAAGAAAAATATATGCCCTGGCAGATATAAAATCATATTATCCCCAGAATGTAGAAATTTATCCTGGAACTCAGTCACTAGGTCTTTCTTCATTCAGTAATAAACTCATTAGCTTTGTTGCACCATTTACTTATTTGTTTTTATGTATTTAGTACAGAGTCTACAGGGTCTCACTACACAGATCTGACTCACATCGATCCTATTTTTCAGCTTCCCAAGTGCTGGGATTATAGGCATGCACCACCATGCAGAGTCTCAATTGTAGTCTCAGTGTGCCGTGGGGGCAGGGATATCAGGGAAGGCTAGGGATCGAACCCTGGCTCCTAACTATGACTGGCCCTACACCTATTTTTTTTATAGCCCTCTGCTATCCTATGGCCATGGGCAAAATGGCCACAAAGTGAGTAAGAATGCGAACAAACCAAGGCACAGCTGTTGTCATTGACACCTCACCAAACACACCAAATTCCTTCAGGACATGATCTGGGAGGTGTGCAGCTTTGCAGCAGCCAGTGTGCCATGAGGCTACTCAAGGTCTCCAAACACAAACACACCAAGAGGAAGTGTGAGGAGCTGAGCAACATGCTGGCTGCCATCAGGAAGGTAGCTGCCAAAAGGACTGAGCCCCTCTGGAATAAAGCTTTGCAGAAAGTTTAAATAAATAAATAAATTAATTAATTAATTAATATGGCTGGGTTGCAAAAAAACCCTTAAGTTCAAAAATAGATAGTGGATCACATTTATCTCATGAGACTTAGCTTACTGGCCCATTTCAAGTAACTATAAAAAGGGAAAGTCAAAAATAAAGGTGTTACCAGATTTCCTTTGTCGCCGGCTCAACAGATCTGTAACTGCTTTTCGGAACTTTTTTGCTTCTTCTTCATTGGCAAAATTAAGAGCAACTTGACAAGTCTGAAATATTTTCATTAGGGAGAGAAAACAAATGCAAGAAATTAGCTTTATCTAACAAAAATGATGAAAATAGCAAACTGAAGACTTCATCTTTCAAACAAAACAATGAATTGAATTAGATCTTTCAACAGGGCTTTATAAATAATCTGGATTAGAAAAGGCGACAGAAAATTTCAACATGGCAATAAAAGAAAATATGACTTACATCTCCAGCAAAAGTATGAAAATATCCTCTAGGACTATTATACACAAAGTTATTGTATAGTTCTTGTTCCCATAAAAGTTTCCCATCCTAGAAAAAAGGAAAAATTCAAGTAAGAGTTATAAAAGGACAAAACTCTCTAGGAATGAAAGCATATTAATACATTTATCTATATTAACTTTTCTATATTATGATGTGTAATATGTAGCTAATATCACATGATTTAATAATAAACCACTAAATACTAGATAACATTTTCTTTCATAAAACTTACATACTAAATGAGTTTAGTTCCGTAAGCTAATCTAATGGGCTAATTCTGAACAGTTACTCAGTCAAATGTATTACCATATAGTACAGTACTTGCTAAATTATCACTGTCACATTAAAGAAACAGGATACATATTTTCAACCCACAATTCTACCAGTTAAACATGGTGTACCACCAAATATTACAGGAATATTTTATATTCTTTTTCTCAATTTTACAAGTATACCTTCACTGTACTGCTCACTAACAATCTGCAAATTCTTAGCTTTTGCTGAATGGCCTCTTAGTTAAATACTGGTACAAGTAATAGCAATCAGGTTACAGAGAGACAGATGATTAAAATACACACAGGTTAATTTATAGATAAGTATTTCTATGTCTAAAGCCACAGTATAAGAAATATATTTAACCTTCAAAGGCAGCTAACTATACAATGTTCTGTAGTGATTATTTTCAAACGGAAATATGTGGTAAAAGAAATTAATAACTTTCCTATTTGCAATACAGGATTCTAATTATATCACAATTTAAAATATGAAAAATATAACCTAGACATGTTATAATTAGTATAATGGAATTTCTTTAAGTCCCAGTGAAGTATTTTATTCTATTTCTAAATAGTGATGAAGAATGTATCAAAAAACTTAGGGCACTGATGGTGAGCCTTTTAGAGCTTTCAATGATATATGCAGCCCATTGTGGCACCTTTGCCACCAACAACACAGGGTTCTGTTTCAAACTATGTGTGTGCTACCATTTTTCATAATCACTGCCATGGCTAGGAACAGGAACAGGGCAGCTGCATCTTTCATGTGAACTGGGCTTTGTGTAAACAGATTTTTAACAAGCACCAATTTGCACAGTACAGAAACTTAAACTTCAGTTAATGTTTAAAAGCTGCAAACCAGAGATATAAAATGATCTAGCTGATCTTATTAGTGCACAGTTGAATGTCAGTTTTAATTTTCTATAATTAAAATCCCATTCTACTATTGCCGCCTGTAACTTTTAACTATGGAAACTTGTCTACAGAAAGATTTTAAAAAGATACAATGGAATCGTCACCTTAGCAAAATGAAAATTACTTCTATGGTAACTGTAAGAGATAAATACCCGGTAAATGGTATCTAATCTAAGACAATGTGGATTTATAATTAAAACTGAGGAATTATTAATATAATTAAAACTGTAAAAATCTCAATAGCCGTATGATAAAAAAAACCCACAAGGAAAATGGGTAGAAAACACATCATAGATAGACAGACAGATATAAATATAAACTTGGCTTAAATAATACCATATACTAAATTAAGTCTTTTACTGTCCTCTGAAATGACTGTATGTTAGCCTATAATGGACAAGATGGAATAAAAGAGTACCACTGGGGGGAAAAAGTGTAAGGAAAGTCTAGAACCAAAAGAAATTTTTAAAAAATCCTTAACTCATGGTGGCAGTGAAGAGATACAACAAATAAGTACAGTAGTTGCCCATTATCCATGAGACACATTGCAATATGGTCTATGGGTGCCTGAAACCTTGGGTAGTATGTAAGGCCAAAGATACCTTTTTATATTTTTCCTACACATACATACCTAAGGTTAATTTATGAAAGACAGTATTTCATAAATTACACAGTAAGAGTAACAGCAATAAAATGGAATAATTACACTATAATAGAACTTATGAATTATTTTAGTAATTTTCCTATAATACTTGGGACTGTCATTAGTTTAAGTAACTGAAACACTAAAAGCAAAACTACAGACAAGAACAAATCCCTATACTCAATTTTGCCTTAGAATATGCTCCCATTTGCTCTAAATATCCACATTTCAGTATTTACAATCAAGTTTTACTTACTGATATTATTTTAAGTGCAATTTAAATACAGGGTAAACAAATAAATGTATATTAATTTTTTAAAATTTGTTTGGTTCAGGGTCTCGCTACGCCATTTGGACTCACAGTGACCCTTCTGTTTCAGCCTCCCCAGCACTGAAATCACAGGTGTGAGCCACCACGCCCAGACTTCATGGCCAGCTTAGCCTGCCCACGGGTGGTGCCAGCAGGAATGTGGTGCTGGGATTGAATCCCAGTCCCTGCCTAGGCAGGCGCTTAGTCCTATATATTAAATTATAATGGAGCAGAAATTCAGTTTAAATTAAAAGCAAGACAAAACTCACCTTAATGTCAAATATTCTTAAAAAATAAGATCTCTGTGGATTGTCCTTAACAAGACAAGCAACACCACTGCACTTCTTTGACCACATACAGTTCCGATCTGCTGCATATAACTGTACCACTGCGGAAGACATAGTCTGCAAAGCAAAAAATTTATAGCTGTTAGTTTCAAAGTAACACGCAGATGACAAGAGACCCTGTTGATATTTTAATCACAACTTTATGAGACAGCAAACCAGGATCACCCAACTAACTTTCTCCTAAATTATTAGTTTTCAGAAACAAGCTAATAATACGCATTTATTCTTATTTGAAACCACAACTTTTCAAAATAATAAATACAATCATCATGCAACAAAGCTATTAAAAATTAACATTTCCTAACAAATGTGTGTCAGGAAATGTGCTCCACATTTGTAAATATAACCCTATTTAAATGAAAAATAATTTGAGTGACTATTACCTTTGTTTCTCTCTAAGAATAGCACCTTGCAAATGTACAGGAGAGTGGCGAATTCATTACAAGCAAAAAACATTCTGGCACAAGGTTTTATAAGATAGCTTGTGGCCACCTAGAACAAACATCATGAAACTGTGGAAATTTATTTTGTTTTAAGTTAAGTTTCTTTTATGATATAATCCAGAATGTAACTATTTAAACTGTTTCTTTGAAAGTCTACACATATTTCCTGATAGGGCTCCTACAGTCTCTGTAAACAATAATCACTTTAAAGGCCAATAATATTCTTCAACTAAAAATTAAGGAAATCATTTAGATAAATTTAAAATGTGACTTTAAATAAAGATGAAAATATTTATTATGAATATATTAATTGTTCTTTAAAGGATTAACTTAAAATAACCAATAATGTAATAGTTACAGTACCCTAGTTCAATAAAACCTGGGCATTGTGATAAACTATTAAAACTTGGAGGTAACATTTTAAGTTTACTTAACTCTGTGTAGGGACTGTCCTCCTTTGCTAAGAGGATTCCTTTGAATTATGTGCACAAATCTTGTATAATACTAAAATCAGAAATGCAAGTTCAACATACCATTAGAGATCAAAAGATCATAAAGACTCAGATAATAAGAATAATGCTGCATTTGTACTATTTTACAAACCAAATACATCTTTGAATTTTATACCCAATCATGAACAGGACACAAAGCAGAAGGAAAATTTACAAAAGAGCTGTTAAAAATTATGAAGATAACTTAGAAATATGGAAAATGTGTGTAAAAGCATGCTGCATTTAAAATCACAAATTAGGACAGGGGAGATGGTTCAGTTCAATGTCTGCTAAGCAAGCGCAAGGACCTAGGTTTGATCTCTACATCACAGTGGCACTGGCCCCATTCTGGGCACAAGGAGACAGCCCCATCCTGGGCACATTGAGCCAGGTGTGGTGGCGCATGCCTGTAATCCACTGCTGGGGAGGGTGAAAACAGAAGGATCACTACGAGTGAGAGCTGTGTAGTGAGACTGTGTACCAAATACATAAAAAAAAAAAAAAAAAAATCACAGATTGAAGGAAGTGGATATACTTCTGGCCTGTTCCAGAGTGCTTTTCTGCCAGGAGCTCAGTCCCAAGATGGTATCCCACAGGACTCCTGCCTCTAAGCCCTTAGCACTGAAAACTTCAGGAGAAAAATGAATTTTGCATGTAATTAGCTAAAGGAATCAAATGCCATTTTCAAGAACTAAAAAACTACATGAGAAAATCTATGTTCTAATGAAAATTCATAGAAATGACTGTTTTTTGGTACACAGCTCTCACAACATATTCCTTTCTGAAAAGAAAAGCTTGGTACAAAGCCCCAAAAGTCTCCTCCTACTTTTACTTTTTAACCAGAAATCGAGAACGTAGGAAAGAAATGTGTTACTTATAGACTAAAATTTTATTTGAAAATACCTTCCTAAAAGGTCAAAAATTAACATAAGAAATCTGGATACAGAGAATGCAAAGGAACAAAAAACTAAAAAATCTACATTTATACATTTACATAAATTTAAAAAATTGCTTTAAAACATCTGTTTAAGAAATACTCTCAACTATTTTATGGTGTTTTCACACAGACATGGTATTCATTACAAGCCTCATCCTGATACTAAAAGAAAATCCAATTATTCATAAGTAATTTTCAGTTACAAGCTCTTAAAAATGTACTACAGTATTATTTTTTCCTAAGTGTGTCTATTGCACTTCTTACCTTAATGGGATAAGGTCTGAAAATGACATCATGACACTGCCTTTTCTGATTAATTCGAAAGTATAGTAAATGACAAGCAACTTGTAAAAATTAACATTTAATATGTAAATGCCAGATAATACAAAACAGTAACTATCCTATAAACTCCAGATTGACAGTATCTTAATTAAGTTTTTAAAAACATTCCTTCCATTCCTTTAAAGTAATTACTGCCAATCAACTGTATAACTTATTGTCTTTCATAATCAAGAAGATAAGAAAAACAACCTAAGGAGAAAGAAGTGCTTAGGAGGGGAAAACTTTTAACAGCCCAACAATGTTAAAATTAAAATCTGGTAATTAAAAGGAGGAAAAAAAGGTACTGTACTAACTTTTGTAGAAACAGAATCCATCATACTTAAGCATTCCCGACAGCTCAGTACTGAATAACTAAGTACAATAACATATTCACACTCATGGTCAAGGGCAGCAGAGGAGGAAGTGAGCTCCCTCCCACTGCTCTTGGCAGGGCACTTTAATCTCATCTGGGACTCTGCATTAACCCATTATTTTCCTGATTTTTGAGTTTGAAATGACTGCATTTTCTTCATGTTTCTAGTCTATATACTTTTGTGTATTTGTGTTACTCTTGTTAGGCCACAATCTGACTCTAAAATTAATTTTTCTGTATTAATTAAAGAAATGTTAATTCTTTTAAGCATCTAAGTTTTGAAATCTATGCTTTCACTCCACCTATATTTTGACTCCAACTAAACAAATGTTTATTTAATTAACTGCATGTACTGACTTTAATAAAAATAATATAAAGCATAAAAGAATGGCCTTGATTTTATAACACATTCCTTAAAATAATGTGGCATTAGCTCTGTAACTTATTCTCAAGTTACTCAGGAAAAAAATTATATTTTAGAGAGGTCTAGAAACAAGGTAACATGTTATAAATTTTGGCAAATCTGGACCTAAGATACAGCAATTCTTATATGCCACTTGCAACTTTTCTGTAACTTTGAAATTACTTAAAAACAATTTTAAAAAACATTTATGATTCATAAACATGTGGGACTCTTTATTGTTTTTCTTAGTCTGGCAGTTTTGGGAAAATAGCTCTCTTACTGAATCACTGTAACTATTATGTACATCAGGTGTGTATTTACTACTTCCTCCAACTGTTTCAACTCACATACCAACTTTGTCCAAAGGATCTCCATTTTAAGACTTAGCTGACAGATACCAAGTGCTTTCACAGTTCAAATTCCTTTCAGATTTTTGGGATAACCAAAACATGTCAAAAGAATTTCAGCATAGAAAAATAGGTGTTTCTTTGATTATGGACAGAATCAGGCAATACTCAAAGACTCACAAATTCTTACTTTTTTTTTTGGCGGAACTGGGGATTAAACTCAGGCCCTTGCACTTGCCAGGGAAGTGTTCATTCCATTGAGCCATCTGCCCCCAAAATCTTGTTAATTTTAAAAAATGAACTGCCAATAACAAAAACTAAAATGAAATAATACGATCTATAATATTATTCAATTTGTTAAAAGAATTATTTTAAAATAAATATTAAATAAATATCTAAAATCAAGTACAAAGTTTTATTATTGAATAAAACAAGTCTCTTCTATGATCATACAGGCTTAGATTAAGAGTTAAATACTCTAACTTTTGTATGTATGCATGTACCCATATGTCTGCATATTGGGTCCCAAAATGAAAACTCTGAGAAAAACATTTTAAGTTTTTCCATTACATAAAATGTTAAAGGTGCTCAAGGTATATTCACATGAAATAACTCATTATTATCTTGAACATGAAATTTTAGTCTATATCAGGCAGGAGAGAAAAAATAGAACTACATAGGAGACTAGAGAATCAAGAATCTAAAATCATACTTTCAAGAAAAACCTGCAGCCTTAAAACAAGCTCTTTTCTTACTTCTGGAGGCCACTTTAGCATGTGACCATTTCCCTCCACCCTTGAAGAGAACAGGGTTAATCACCTAAAATCCCTTTACAGGTATCACCTGTGAATTCCTAGGTACTCGACACCTTTAATCTGTCCTTTCCTCTTAACTTCCATAACATCAAATTCCCAGGCACTAAATTCTCTTCACCTACAAATTGCCTTTTCCTCCACAACACCTCTTACCCTGAACCCCACAGACAGCCTGCACTGTACCAGGACAGACAGAAAAACACACACTGAGATCACCTGTACTGGAACAGCCTCTCAACATGCTCTACCCTGGCCTGTTTGCATCTCATTTCTTTGAGCACTGGCACTCTACTCTTGAGTGCACTGTGTACCTACCTCTAATAAACTCTTGCCTCTTTTCCTGACTTGTCCTTAAAATTCCTTTTCCATGACTGGAGTTCGCAAACCTCATACTTATTTTAAAGGGGTATTTTAAGTTCTTCATTTCAGCACTGGGGACCCTCAGACCCAGTCCATGACATGTATGGTACAAAAAAAGAATAAAAGAAAGATACACAAAGGATTTGATTGAATTTTTGGAATTAATTTTGTAGTGACATAAAGATCAATTTTCTAAATAATGAAAAGTATGACAACACCTTAGTTTGCATGAATATCAAAAACACAAAACACAAACTGAAATTAAATAAAAATAACAGACACAGTGGTGAGCAACTCCTGAGTGGTCAGTATCAGTAAAAACTATGAAAAGCACAAAATGCACCTTAAAAAGGAGGGCTCATGAACTGGTATTTTTTACAGCAAGAAATGGAAATGAAACCAAAGGAAAGCAGTAGCAACTAAAAAGAACACATCCAAGAAGATAACACATGATAGACTTAATTTTAAAACAAGGTAGAGAAATGGAACAGACAACAAGACTCCTAACAGTGAAAAATGGAGCCAGATAGACCAGCTGCAATATTAAGGATCATACACAATGATCCTCTTAAATATATTTAAGAAAATTCTGTTTCAGACATTTTGATTATTATTATCTATTTGTGAATAAAACATGATATAAACTGGGGTGAGAGTAAGACTAAAAGTGGATAAACTGAACATCACCCTTGTGAACATACACGTATGAAGGCTTTTTTAATAACTACTATGAATACTGGACTGCCAGATGAATGCAACTTCATGAATGTGTCTCAGTGATACCCACTGAATTCCCACTCATGAGAAACTGACCTTAACTCAGTCATAAGGTGGTTTATCTGCAGTAATAGATAACAGATTGTTTAAAATACTAAAAGACATGTATCTGTAACAGCTACAGCTTCAGCTTTTTTCTTTACTCCAATTATAATTGGTTTCTGCTTGAAATTGCCAGTAATGTTACCAACATTTTAAAATTCACAAATCATAAAACTTTTAAACCTCACTTTCATACCAGCACATATTTTAGGGGGAGGATCATATATATATATATATATATATATATATATATGTATACATATATATATATATATATATATTTTTTTTTTTTTTAGCAGAACCAAGGATTGAACTCAGGCCCTTGCCAAAGAAGCATTTATTCTACTGAGGCATCTCCCCAGCCAGGGGAAACATTTTAAAAACAACCTACCAGTGTGCTGAGATGTATACCAGACTCACTGATGCACAGACAATCACACAGCAATCTTACAAGGTACATAATTTAAATTCATACATACTTCTAAAAACCTGCAAATGACTATTATATATGGTATAGACTTATACTATTACCTGCAATCAAAATTACAGATGATAAACTACAAATGGCAAGGTGTAATATAGTCTGCATTTCCTACTTGATGCAGTCATAAAGACATGAAGGTAGATAGAGACAGAGTTCATTATAGACTAGGTCATATTTGCAAATGGATAAGGGCACTGTGTTAAAAGGGCACAGAGGTGTGGCTTGCTCTTTTCTTCTCCCTTCCCGGTAGCTAAAGTAGACCTGCCTAAAGAAATCTTCCTTCTCTTTCCTCTTCCATCACCTGTTCCTCCTCCTCTTTCAGTATCAGTTAGATCATGGTAACCCTGAAGGAAATGAAGGTAGAAAGCAGGCTCTCAGGATCCTCAACTCAGCTCAGCATGAGCAGCTAAGACTAACAACCCTGCTAACAAAGAAAGGGGAAACAATATGCATGTAACTGCTAATACTCCCCCAAGCAAAATTCCAATTTAAAAAGTGCTTATGTTTCTAACTAAAACACTAATTTATTGGAAACTGTCATTGTAAAAAGTAGATTAAAGGCTGGCGAGAGTTCAATGGTAGCATATTTGCCAAACTTGAGCAAGGCCCTGGGTTTAGATCACCAGAACTGGAAGGTGGAGGGTAATCTAATAAAGATAAATGGAATGTGAGTGTGTGTGTGTGTGTGTGTGTGTGTATACACACTCTGAAACACTATGCTGGGGTAGAGGCAGGTGCAGAAACAAAACCTAGGGACTGGACTAAGACCATATGCAATGTCTATTGATAATGATACATTTACTGATATGAAACAATCTCTATAAAAATTATAGAGATTGTGGGGTATGTTTAAAACTACAAATTCTTTAGTATCCACAAGTAAATAAGGTAAATGAAATTAATTTTAATAAATTTTCTGTAACAAAAAATACTACCATTAAAATATGTACTTAAAACCAAAGCATTAGGCACTTTTTACTAAGTCTTGGAAAGCTAGTTGTGTATTATACACTTACTAAATATCTCAACTGAATTAATCACATTTCAGCTGCTCAATAGCTGGATGTTGCTAGTGGCTATCAGGTACTGTACTGGACAGCACAAAGCTAAGTCTTAATACTAAGATTTCATTTTTAATGAGAATGAAAAGTTATTTTTAAAATAAGTCACTTGACTGCTATCAGAACTACTTCCAAAGTTTCACAGCTGTTTATTACATAAATTTTTGGATTACTTCAAATTGTTCCCTAGTATTCTGAGGAAAATTCTTGTTTTCAGAAATCAACAGGTTGGTCTCACTTATGAAATAGACATAAAAATAAATTTAGAGCTGGGAATGGTGGCGCATGCCTATAATCCCAGCACTCGGGAGGCTGAGGCAGGAGGACTGTTGTGAGTTCGAGACCAGCCTGAGCTACAAAGTGAGCTTAAGGCCAGCCTGAACTGCATAGTGAGACCCTGTCTCAAAAAGACAAATAAATAAATAAATAAATAAATAAATAAATAAATAAATAAATAAATTTAAAATATAGTACTAAAAGGAATCTTTTGGTATGTACATGGATATAAAACCAAGATTCCCCGATTTTCATACTACATTTCTAATAGTTAAATTCAATCATTATGAGGATAATTTTGTTTCCCCTTAATATGAGATTAAAATCAGTATATATTTTAATCAAATAGCTTAAAAAACTTCTCAAACTTTCCTGAGTCTCAGAAACAGGAAAACACATGCTGTCCTGGCCCTGCCCCTGGATGTGCAAAGCCAGCCAACTGAAACCAGGAGTGGTGGCACACAACTGTAATCCCAGCATGAGGAGGCTGAAAACAGGAGGATCATTAAGAGTCTACCTAAGCTGTGTAGTGAGCCTTTGTGCCAAACACATTAAAAAAAAAAAAAAAAGCAAGAGAAAACAGGAAAAATACAATTATTAGGAACATCAAACAGGTTCAAAATTTTGATAATTCATTCACTGTCTCTTAAATAATCCTTAGAATTCATACTGGAGTTTAATGGAGAAAATAAATAAAATTACATGGACTTTCTCATTAGAAATCATGCATACAATAACAAAGCACAGTGAAATATTCAGCGTTAAAAGAAAAAAAACTCAACTAACCTAGAATTCTATCCAATAAAAGTATTCTTCAAACATAGTTTCTCAAACACAAATCAAGATCTTGGTACCTGTAAATCTGCCTTGCAAGATAAGGTACCAATTCTTTATAAATATTATTATTTATTTGTATTTTAGAGAAGGGTCTAGAGAGTGTTCAAGGTCTCATTACTAGATAGGTCTCATTACTGGATAGTGATCTGCCTCTTTTACAGTCTCCCAAGAGCTGGGATTACACGTGCTTGCCATCATACCCACTCTCAATTGCCTTCTCAGTGCACCCTGGGGGTGGGGCCGGCATGGCAGGACCAGGGATCCACCTGCTTGCAGGTGCTTTAATCTGCTGAGCTATTTGGCTGGCCCTTAGCATTTGTTTATAGAGTACAAAAGTGATATATTGTATGTCATAAGTCCAACTAATGCAAAAAGAAAGGATACTAGCTGAATGATGGTTTTTTTCTTAATTTTAATAGCAGCCATGTAATGAGTAACTACAGCTTTTGGATAAGTAAAGTTAATTACAGTAACATTACATTGGATAAGGAAGGAGAAATTAAGAATATTATTAAGATAGCCCTACTACCAATACAGCAGTACAGTCTTTATCTGCAACTGTACGAAGACTAGTTTTAAATGTATATTGCAAAACTTTTGACAAATATCACAAAAATTTAAATTGAAAGGCCAGGGAGATAGCTCAGCAGTCTAAAGTGCCTGCTTAGGCAAGCTTAGGCAAGTGCAGGGACAGCAGTTTGATCCCCAGCACCACATGTCACACCAGCCCCATCCCCCAGGGTGGGTTGAACTGGCCACTAAAAAAAAAAAAGGAAGAAAATAAATTGAAGTATAATTGGTATGCAAAGAAAGACAATGAAATCACCCAAAATGCTCAATTAAAACCAAATAAAGCAAAGAAAAAGAAAACTGCATAACAAAGGCAATCAATATCCAGAAGTTACACATCATATTAATCACCTTTTTAAAATGCACTTAGTACAGGACTTACAGGATCTCACTACACAGATCAGACTCATTGTGCTCTTCCTGTTTTGTCTCCCAAGTAATGGGATTGTGCGAACCATGCCCAGTCTCATTTGCTGCCTCAGCATGCCTTCATGTTGGAGCTGGTATGGCACACCCTGGATCAAACAATAATCACCTTATATATGAATGGTCTAAATACACCTTACATTAATAATCACCTTATATGTGAATAGTCTAAATATGCTAATTAAAGAGGCTGCTGGAATGGATCTTTTTAAAGACACAAATATATGTCGTGTACAAGAAACAAGTATAAAGACCCACAATGATAAACTAAAAGTGAAAAGATTATAATAAAAGTCAATTCTCCAAAAAGATACAACAATCATTAATGGGTATGTACTTAATAAGAGTCACATGAGGCAGAGACCCACAGAATTTCAAGGACAAAGGATCTGTTTTTAAACAAATCTGCTATTGTACTCAGAAATTTCAATACTTCTCTAATATCTGATAGACTGGACAGGCAGAAAAATCAATAAGGATACAGCTGAACTGACCAGAACCATCAATCAATCAGATCTACTTGCCATCTCTAACATATTTCCACCTAACAAGAGCATAAGGCACATACATCCTTCTCAAGCTCCCATACAGTGATTATTAATTAACACAGATCATACTCTGAGCCAAAAGACACACTTTTGTATACTGATTGGGAAGAAACAAATAAAACTGTATTTCTAAATGATGTAACTGTGTATGTAAAACATTTCAAACAGTCGAGGAAAAAGTAATCTCCAAGAACTAGTAAGTTATAGTAATGCTATAAAATACACAGCTAATATAAAGTCAATTGCTTTCCTATGTAACAGCAATGAACAACTGAAGCTTGAAATAAAAACACACCACTTATTTCTGGAAGAAAAGGAAGGGAGGGAGGGAAAGAAGGGAGGACACATCGTTTTTTTTTTTTAAATAAAACAATCCAACACAGACCAGAAGACTGGAGAGAGGACCAAGATATAAATCTAACTAATATATGCAAGGTCTATATCGCTACAAAATTCCAATAAAATAAACCAAAGATATAAAATAAGTAATAGGATATGGAAAACCATCACTGTTAGGATGTTAGTCTTTCCCAAAAGGATCTACAGATTCATTGGAATGCCACTCAAAATCCCGTTACTTTATGAGTATCAACAAACCGATTCTAAAGTTTATGTAGAAAGTGAAAAACCCCAACAGTGTCAACATAATGCTAAAAAATAAAAAGAAATCAAAGGACTGATGTTATGGGATTTAAAGGCTCATATACAGCAAATTATCAAGAGTGTGATAGAGAATAGACAAAAAACTTGGTGGAACAGAACAGGAATACAGTAGATAAATGAAAAAGATTATTAATGGGGCAAAAAAGATAATCTTCTTAATGATAAAAACGTGTAAAATCTCATGAAAGAAACCTTAAAGACAAAATTAATTTCAAAAAGAGAGAAATTAACTCAAAATAGATTAAATATTGAAATGTCAAATATGAAGTGAAAAAACTGAAAAAGAAAATCTGCATTACCTTGGTGTTGGTCATGACTTTTTACTTATGACACCAAAAAACATGAACCATGAGTTCAAAAAAAGATACTATAAAAGACACTAATAAAAAGAATAAAAGACAAGTCACAGAAAATATACACAAAAGATATTTAATACAAGACTTGGGCCAGGGAAATAACAGCTTAGTGGCACAGTGCTTGCCTGGCCAAGTGTTAGATTCTGAGTTCAATTCCCAGTACCAGAAAAAAAAACAAGAGACTTTTTATTTCCCTTTTTAAATTTAAATTTATTTATTTGTATTTTAACTTGAAGAGTGAAAAATAGAAGCAAAAACAAATAGAAAAAATGACATAAAAAGGGTAACATACAATACATATGTTATAGATTTTCCAAACATGGATAGCTAATTATACATATATATATATGTGTGTGTGTGTGTGTATATATATATATATATTTTTTTTTTTTAAATAAAACGATCCAATACAGATCAGCAGTCCACAATAGAAGTGGGTTATCCACAGAATGTTGACTTGAGCCATTCACATCTCAGTATATTAATATGACTTTACTTTATATACCTCCATTTTTATATTTTTCTGCTGGATGGTTAAGACCAAGTTAAAGCAAGACCTATATATATAACAAGAAATGTAACTTTTGTATCAGATAAAGTCAAAGAAACTTCTAAAACACAGAAAGAACTCTTAAAGCTCAACAACAAGAAATACAACTTAAAAATGGGCATAAACAGATGCCAAACAGTCATAGGAAAAGATGTTCAATATAGTGACATTAGGGAACTATAACGAATTCAAGATACATAAACCTAGAGGCTAAAATTCAAACACTAGCCACACCAAAAGCTGGTGAGAATATAAAGTAACAGGAATAGCTATCTCACCTGTAAAGGCTATATTCCAATCAGGTAACATCCTAAATAAGGCAAAATTAAAGACTGTTAAAAACCCAGTGTATAGCAGAGTTTGATGGGAATAGGGAGAGATGAGTAAGAAGAGAACAAGGTATTTTTAAGCAGTTTAATTACTTTATATGACACTATAATGATAGATAAATGATTCTGCATTAAGGAAAATCCCAAATCTGTACATCTGTACAATACAAAAATGTAAACTGTCTAAATGTATCTTATTAATTTATCAAGTATAACAAGTTTACCACACTAATGCAAAGTGTAAATAGTAGGACAAAGGGAGAGGAAATATATGGGGACTCTACTTTCTCATAACTTTTCTATTAGCCTAAAACTGTTCTTTTGGACTTCTAATTAAAAAAAAAGAAATCCAGACCTCTATGAATTAAGTAGTCCTTCCAGCTTAAGTATGCCTAATAACTAAGAATAGTAAGATAACTGAGGAACACCAGCAGCAAAGAGCAAAGAACTACATAAATACAAAACGCAAATACTCTGTCACTATGTGAAAAAGCTCCTCAAAGGAGGATTTTTAAAAAATATTAGTATCTTCAGATTAATCAGGTATTACTGTTTTTTTCTTTTTCTTTTTTTGTGGTACCAGGGATTGAACTCAAGACCCTGCGCTTGCCAGGCAAGTGCTTTTTTTTTTTCTTTTAAACAGAGAGAAGGTTACAGGCTACTATTAAAATACAGTGATAAGCAGCTGGGGAGATGGCTCAGTGGAATAAGCGCTTCCCTGGCAAGCGCAAGGGCCTGAGTTCAATCCCCAGTTCTGCAAAAAGATTAAAAAAATAAATAAATAAATAAAATACAGTGATAGTAGTAAAGCAATGATTCATGGGATATAAAAATCTTTTACTATATAACCAGACTACATGTTTACAAATAATATTTTAAGAAAAATCAGACACATAAGGAATATCTGTTAGTGAGAAGATATTCTAAAGATTACTTTAAAAATTAAATCCTCCCAAATATGGTACAGTAATAGTGTGAAAAGGAAAGAAACCCTCAAAAGGAAAGAACAACTGGGATGAGGGAAAGGAGGGACGGAGGAAAGGGAGAAAATTGATATGTATATATGATGTAAGACAGCTAGGATGATCGTACTACCAATATCTAGTAGTTTATGGAGGGACTAGTGCTTACACTATTTGATCAGTATTACATGCCTGTATCTGGTCATCTGAGCCATTTTTTTTATATAACAATATACAATATAATAAACATTGCTAACTTCAGAATTTCATAACAAAATGATAGGAAATTAGCAATGTTTATTAGAAGAAAGAGGGGCTGAGGTGATGGCTCAGTGGAATAAGTGCTTCCCTGGCAAGACCAAGGACCTTCAATCTCTGGTTCCACCAAAAAAAAAAAAAAAAAAGAGGACGGAAAAAAAAAAAGAAAATATCCAAGTAAATCAACATGTGATTATTTTGTTCTCTCTTTCTCGTTCTCTCTCGCTCTCTCTCACTCTCTCTCTCCTTCACCTCTTTGAGTGAAATGTTCAAAATACAATGTTGGCATGTTATATGTCAATGTTAATGGAAAACGCAGCTTCAAAATTTTTAATTTAGTTGCTGATTGTCACAATGCCTCCATAACTGTGTGAACACAGTATATATATATATCTTCCTTCCAGAGTTGGGATTATATATGCTAAACATGTGCTGAACTCTTGCATTTTGTTCTCAACTGTACATTTCAAATGAAAGAAAGCATCATGCATGACTATAAATCAGTTAAAATTCTTTGAAAAAGGAAGTCAAGGAGCACAGCTCTCTATTTCTTAGACAATATGCTTATGTAACCATCATCAAGGCCCATCATATCCATTTACATATTAAAATTTTTTGTTTTATTCAACTTCAGATGTATTTGAAAAGTAAATATCAAGTATAATATACAGAACTCTGCTTTTCAAAATGTTGTAAATAATAATTTTGAAGCTACTTGTATTTTAATCAGAAGTCCTTACATGTATAAGAGGTAATGACAGCTTTATTTGGAAACAGAAATAAATATAATAGTGAAAATCAAAGTTGGCATATATCTCATGGTACGAAATTGCAATGGTGGTACAAATATGGTTGTCACTTATAATAGACGGATACACAGAAAGATAAAATATAGTTGGAAACACTAAAGGAGGGGTAGACACACACACACACACACACACACACACACACACACACGTATAGTCCCACTTGTATCTTGCAAGTGATGAGAAACAATGAATGTACATCTTGAAACTAAATCTTTGTCTCTGTGTTAGCCAGATTTCTGTAACTATGAAAAAATACCCAAGATAATAAACTTGTAGGATGCAAAGCTTCAAAATAAATAAATTAATTAATGCTCCTTGTGGGAATACATTGGTATGGTTCAATCAGAAAAATACTTGTAATGTTAAGGAAAAACTTGAGAACTCATAGATTAAACATACCAAATAAATTGCTCCAGGACATGAGAGCAATATCATGTTGAGTATATGTGAATGCTGCTCTTAAGACTTGTTTTCTAATATTGCTGTAAAATCTGATTAAAAGCATTTGTGAATTAAAAAAAATAAAATAAAAATCTCTTACTACCAAAACTTCAAGATTGGTTAAGAGTCAAGATAAATTTTACAGTACTACCATTCAGTAATAAGATTCAGAAACAAGAAAGAGGGATCCAAAGTGATGACAAAAACAAATCAAGAAAACTAATACACAATAAAATCACCAGGTAAGGGTATTAAGGCAATTATACCTATGATCCATATGTTACAGAAGTCAAAGCAAAAATTGAACATTTTATAATGACAGAATCTTAACAACCAAATTAAACTTCTAGAACCAAACAAAAAGGTTTAGGGACTGGGGAGAAAGCTCAGTAGCTTTGCCTGGCAAGCGCAAGGGCCTGAGTTCAATCCCTGGTTCCGCCAAAAAAAGTTCAAAATAAAACAGTGCAGGATGGCATATCAGATACTGCAGACAAAAATACTTGTGAATTTAAAGGCAAAGTGAGCTGAGGCACAGTGGCCCCTGCCTATGATTCCTGTAATCCCCAAAATACATCAGAGAAGCTAAGGCAGAAGGACCATGAGTTTAAGACCAGCTTGGGCAATACAGCAATACCTCACAATTAAAACAAACAAACAAACAAACAAACAAATCCAGATGTAATCATGTACAGGACAACTTTCAGCAGTCTAATATATGCATAGTTGAAGTCCAGAAGGATGGGGTCAGAGCTAGATATTTGAAATAAAGTAAGGTCTGAAAATTTTCCAAAATTGAAACAGAACCTAAAAACACTTTAGAAAAAGAGACAAGAAAACTACACAAAAGGTACATCATGATCAGGTCCCTAAAATCTGTAATAATGAGAAAAACATGAAAAGCCTAGAAAAAACTCCTATTATGTAGAGATTACAGAAAATGAGAACAGATTTCTTATAAGAAATAATGCAAGTCATAAGATACCAGAGGCAAATTAAAAAAACAAACAAACAAAAAAAAACAAAAACGAACAAAAAACCTCTCAACCTAGGATTCTATATCCAGCAAAAAGATTTTTCAAAACTCAGGGCAAAATACAGATTTTTTTCAGATAAAGCTGAGTTATCTGGATACTTAATATTATGCAGATGGGAGAGAGAAAGGGAGGCAGGGTAAGAAAAAGGAAGGAGGAAGTCCCCTTAAAACCTCATGTAAAAAAGAGGCTTTTAGGTGTACCTGGATCATGGGTGTGTCATACTAGGCTAGGCACTGATGTGTTTATAACTGGGTGTGATGTTGAAGACTAGTGGGAAGAGGTGGGTCACTGGGGGTGTTTGTTGCCTGGAAAAGTATATATCCCTCTTCCTTCCTTGATTTCTCTCTGATTTTTGCCTTCTATGGTGTGTGTCCAAGTGTCCTCCTAAGGTCTCACGTAGTTACTGGTGGGTGATTTCAGAGGTGGCTTGATCTGGAGTGTGTGAAGCTAGGACAAGGGTGTGTGATTACTACATTAGTCCACTGACTGGCTTAGGACAGTTCTAGAAATGATTAAATGTACCCCAGTTTGTATGTGAGTGCTATCTGCCCTAAGAAGTAAGATATAAGGGACAGAAAGTGGGTCATCGCTGCTTGTCACTTGTCACTTTGTCTTCTGCCTGCCTGCTCTTCAATGGCCCTGCCTTTTTGCTATACCACCCTGTCAGCCAACTATGAATTGAAACCTCTATAAACTGTGAGCCAAATAAAACTTTCCTCCTTTAACTTTGTGTGTTAGGTATTCTGTCTCAGGAACAAGACAAGTAACTAGGACACTTTCCTTTAAAATGTAGGTTTTAAGACTCCACAACCCCAAAACTCTCACATTCTGCATGCCTGTACAACTGGCTCCACTTCAATGATATCAAGGTTTGCTACATACTAGAGCAATAGCTTGACCCTCTTGGACTATGGCTGCAGCAGCCTCAGGAAAGACTTCCTAGAAATCCCTGAAAGAATAAAAAGTGTCCTCAGGCTTTCTTATCAAAGCAAAATCTTTCAAAGACTTTAAACTCTTGAACCTGTTGAAGCCTGGGGACTGACCAATTTCTGAGCTACCTTCAAGCCATCATTTCTATGTGTCTTGATGTATATATAGTAGCTGGCTTTTTAATGCTTATCTTTTTAGCAAGTCTTATCCTGATTCTCAACTGTACCTGGTTCTTCCTTTCTGGCAGGACTGCAAGATTTTTAAATCACTCAACTCCTAATTCTCACTGTAAACCTCGCTAAAAGCAGCTGGCAGCACCCATATCATAACCTAAACAATGCAATGCCTTGAAATGTGCAGCAGATCAATTAGTGTGCCATCTGTACAGCCTTTAACAAAGTCATAGAGCATGGGCAAAATACTTTTTTGTTTTTGGCAGACCTGGGGATTGAACTCAGGCCCTTGCGCTTGCCAGGGAAGCACTTTTTCCACTGAGCCATCTCCCTAGCCCCTATGGGCAAAATACTGATAAGTTCCTTTCTAGAACGTCATATGTATCACCTCTACACCAGTTTCCAATAGAATTCTCATCTCATTTGAAACCTCATGAACCGGGCCTTTCCTGTTCATATTCCTAAGAGCATTACAGTCTCTGGACCTCCAACCAGAAATCACTCACCACACCTGCTTAGAACAATCCAAGACAACTCCAAATTTTTCCAAACTCCTCCTGGAAATAAATTCCAAAATCATCTAAATTCCATAATCAGGTACAATCACAACAATAGCCTCACTTCTAGTATCAATTTTCTGCATTACTTAATTTCCCATCCCTGGGGGGAAAAATGACTGACACCTACAAATGAAAGGAGGTTTATTTTGACATACAGTTATAGTTAGCTGTCTCCAAGTCAGAGGAAAGCTACTTCACTCATGACAGCCAGGAAGTAGAGGGAAAGCTGGAACCAGGGAGAAGAATATAACCTTTCAGTGACCCACTTCTTCTGACAAAGCACCACCTCCTAATTGAACATCTAAGTAATAACTCATCCATGGATTATTTAATCATTAGTATAGCACCCCAAGATCTAGTTACCTTCCAAAAGTTCACCTCAGAACTTACAAGAATTTTAGAGAACATTTTAGATTTAAACCATAATAATGACAAAAAGGTCAATTCATCGATAAGACAAAACAATTGTAAACATTTATAAAACTCACAAAGAAGTTTACAATACCTGAAACAACCAACAAACTGGAAGGAGAAACCCATTGAAATTACAAAGAATTAAGTATCTCTCCCAATGACCGGAGCATGTAGAGAAATGTTGTATGTTTAAAGAACTAAATATTACTGACCAACTTGACATAAAAGAACATATACAGTAAATGTTACTAATGCAGAATTTAGGAAAGTTTATAGCATTAAATACATTAGAGAAATTAAAAGTCTAGTCAGTTATGTTGAGAGTTACTACTTTAAAAAAAAAAAAAAAAACTAGGAAAAGAAAAGCATATTAAAACCAAAGGAAGCAAAAGGAAGCAATAAAGAGCAGTGCAGAAATCAACTTAAAACAAAAATAATACAAATCAATGAAACTAAAATCCAACTTTTCTGTAACAACAATAAAACTGATTAACCTCTAGCCAGACTGACTGGACAAGGGACAAATGATGCTAAAGATTTACTTTAACATGCAGGAAAAGATAGCACACAGGTTAGCAGGTACATACAACTTGGTCATGATACTCTACTCTGTATGTAAGATTTTGTAACAAAAGTTTTTTTAAAAAGTACAGGGTAGATATACAGTGGTCCCTCACTTATCACACAAGTTACATTTTAGACACCCCTGGGATAAGTGAAAACCGGTGAAGTAGTGACATATTTATTTATTTTAGTATTTATATATACTTTAAGGCTTTATGAATCCTTATAAACCTTTCTCACACTTTTAAAACATTTCTAATGTTCTTAAGCATTTTCTTCTTTTTTTGGCGGAACTGGGGATTGAACTCATGCCCTTGTGCTTGCCAGGCAAGAGCTTATTCTACTGAACTCTCTCCGGCCCCTCTTAACCATTTTCTTAACCCATAAACCTATGTAATTTTAACAAGGTATATACTGCAAAATGCCACAGAATAGTGAAAAATCCACATTAAATGATTTTGATTATATTTTTTTAAAACCCGAGAAACAGTAAGTCTGCGAAATCAAACTACAAAACAGTGAGGAACTACTATTTATGTTCTGCCTATCTCTTCTGCCTAGAAGAGATTCTTATATATTAAAGATTATATACAAATATTATATAATATAAAGATTATATATAAATACATAAGAGATTCTTTATATATTAAAATAATAAGAAAATGCAGAAACAATGATTAAATTACATGGCCATAATAAAGCTATGTTAAACTTGTGTGTACTAGCCAAGAAATAAGACAAATGAAAGAAAAGAGAAAGCAAAAACAGACGTAAGCACACCTGATAACCTAGGCTTTCAAATAGGTAGGAGAAAATAAATTGGTCAATAAATGGTGTCAGAACAATTAAACAAGCATTTAATGAAAACATAAAGCTGAATTTCTACTCCATTTGTTTTCCAGTGTCATTTCAAGACAGATTAAAAACTACATGTTCAAAATAAAACCATAAACTACTAGAAAAATGTGGGCAAGTATTTTTATAATTCTGAACTAGAAAAGTATTAAATAAAATGATATAAACTAAAAGATTACATTAGCTATACAGAATTTAAAACTTGTATAATCACTCAAAATTTCAAAATATATTTGTCAAAAAGTTAAGTGACAGACTACCCCCAAAACCAATATAAATTATTATCTCTAGAGACAGAATTCCTTCAAACTGCCAAGTAAAATATAACCAAGAAAAAAGTGAACAAAAATTGGCAATTCACAAAAGAAATATAAACAGTAATAGATATGAAAATGGTTTCATTCCATCAGCTGTTTCTGGCTGTCAAAAGCAACATTTTTTAATACTGTTGATGAGAAAATGTTTAGTAACAAGTGTTTTGGAAGATAATTGTGTAGACTCTACTATCCACATTTTTATAGCTAGTACTCTCTGATTTTTTTTCTTAGAACTTATTCCATAAAAATACTTGGAAAGGAAATATATATCATACTGTTTTTAAAAATATAAACCTGGAAAGTTAAAATAGCCACTGAAATAAGCTTAACTGTGTACTCCAAAAAATTATGTTAAGTACTAACCCCATACTTGAAAATGTGACCCTACTTGAAGATGACATAAAGGGTCTATATACAGATGAAACTCAGCCTAAATGAGGTCATCAAGGCAAACCCTAATCAAGATTGATGTTGTTGTAGCATCAGGAGAGAACACTAGAGTACAAGAAAAATCTACATGCCAACAAACTTCAAGGCTTGCAGAAAACTAGAAGGTGGCTTGAGACAGATTTTCTTTCATTTCCTCCAAATGGAATTAATCCTGCCAAAACCTTAAATTCTGGGTATCTAGCTTCCAAAACGATCAGGGGATGAATCTGTGTTGTTTCAGTTACCCTGTTTGATAATAGCAACCCTAGGAAACTATTATTACACCTATCAAAACTTTATGTATTATAGTAACAACTACAATGTACGGACATTAATGGACAACAAAATTTACTAAAGATATATTAATGAAAATGAAAAAGGTTGACTCATGTATAAAATCATCCTGGTACACTAAAAAGAACATCTCAATCAAAAGATAAAGAAATAAAAATAAGCCAAGTGTAGTGGTGCATGCTTATAATTCTGGCACTTGGAAGGCTGAGGCAGGAGGATCACTGTGGATTCTTTGCTAGACTGGAATACACAATGAATTCAAAGGCAGCTGGAACTACATAGTGAGATGCTGTTTCAAAAAACCAAAAATATTAAAAAAAAAGATCAACTCTTCTATCTGCTTACTAAACTCTACCCTCCTCTGATATTAGCCAAGTCAAAAGGCTATAAAGCAGTGATAACAAACCTTTTAGAGCTTCCAATGATACAATCAGCCTGCTTCAGCACATGAGCCACAGATCTACCACTACTGGGCTAGATGCCACTTGTCCCAACCATGATACATGCTGATCTTATTCTATTTCCAATTCTTCAATAATTATTACTGTGTGAAATACTCCTGTAATTCCTAGTATTTGGCCATTTCCACTACAAGGTTCATTCCCACTATCAGGCCACATGGAGTGCACACAGCTGTTATGGTTTGTGTCTAGCTGCCCTTCCAAAGCCTCATGTAGTCACGGAGGAGGTTTTGACTGACTTATAGGCCAATGCTGGGATTATGGGTGTGAGTACTACACCTGCCCTAGGGTGGGCCGCCTGCATACAATGTAAGGGAAGGAAAGGCTGCTTTTGCTCTTGTTACTTTTGCTGTTTTCCACCACCACTGTTGCCCTCTGCCATGTGCCTTTCTGCCTTGGAGCCAGCCCAATATAGACTGAAACCTCTACAAACTGTGAGCTAAATAAATCTTTCCTTCTTTAATTTGGGTGTCAGATATTATGTTTTAGCAATAAGAGAAAAATAACCAAGACATAATTGGTACCAAGAGTGGGGTGTTGCTGTGACTGCCTCACCATGTGTTTCAAGAGCCTTTGGGAATTGCTTATGGGAACAAACTGGGAAGATTCAGTGTCACCTCAAAGAGTAGAGATGGAAAGCCTTAGGCTGTTCTATATACAAGATTCTGGTCAGAGCTCAAAAGTCCAGAAGGCTGACAGAAATCCTGCCTCTCAGGCGGTTTCTGCTGGGAAAAACTGCATTGGCTGCTGGGACTCCAGTTGCTGTGCATTTCGGCTTGGCAGAAAATCTGCATTTTGCTCCTGTCCAGAGACTTTGCTTGAGACTAAGATTAATGACAGTAGACTAATTAATCTGTCAGAAGAAATGTTAAGGCAATCAAATGTTGAGACAGTGGCACAGCTACTGTTGGAGGCTTTTAGCTAGATTTATGTTGAGAATCAAGGGCAGAGAGCCCCGCAGGATGATTTAAAACACTGTTTAGCCAGAAAAAAAGCTCAAGTACAGTTGTGAAATGCAAAGATAGAACTGAGATCCTGATTGTCAAGAAGGAACAAGAGAATGTAAAAGATGGCCCAGGGAGCATGACAAGTAGCACCATGTCTACCCTTTGAAGTCTCAAATCTCCAAAAGTGAAAGAATTTTCTTTGAGGAAGCCACAATGCACTGTTTTCCAGAATAACAGCAGCCATACTATTTTGTAGAATGGTGGTAGCATCTACATCTACTTCAGGTAGTACAATGGTGGCAGCATAGAAAATTTATTTCTCAGAATCAGGTTCAAAGTGCTCAGTGATCCAGGTACTCGATTTCTACAGCCAAAACAGAAGACTGGCTACTGGTCAGGTTGACAGCAGGCTTTGGCATCATTCACATGGTGCTGATTTTAGGTGCATGCAGAATACAAGGGTTCTGAGGTTAAGAGGGTTTCTATCTAGATTTCAGAAGGTCCAGGCAGTGTGCCCCTGCACAGCCTGTGTGTGAAGCTACAAGTGTGAATTCAAAGGTGCAGTGGAGAACCCAGAAGTTTGTAAAAAAAAAAAAAAAACAAGAGTGTGGATCACCTAAGGAAAGCCACAAGGATTGGGCAAAGCAGTCCTAAGAGCTATAATCACTGGAAGTGCCATAGGGAACAGCAAAACAAGGCCTTTCAAACTCCAAATTTAAAACAGATATCTTCTGATGTTACACATAGACATAAAGGACTTAATATTTGCCCTTCTGGATTTTGGACTTGCTTTGATTCCAATCCTCCTGTTTATACCTTTTGAAGTGCTAACATTTATCTTGTGCCATTGAATGTTAGAAGTGTTTAACTTTGTTTTCATTTGTACAGTGGCTCACAGCTAAGTTTGCCTTACATCTTGGAGGAGGCTTGGACTTTTCAGCAATATTGAAACTTGTAGGATGTGGGCAACTCTAAGAAGGAGTAAAATGTCTTTTACACTAAAGGACATACATGAGTCTTCGGGGAGCCAGGGGAATACAGTGTTACAGTTTGTATCCAGATGTTCCCCTAAAGCCTCTAGAGTTGGACTTATGGTCCAATGCTAGAATTATGGGTACGAATATTACTCCCACCCTGCGATGGTTGCCTGCATACAGTGTAAGGGATGGAAAAGGGCTTGCTTACTATTGTTGCTTCCTTTTCACTGTCACTGCTTTTACTATTTTCTGCCATCATGAACTGTTAATCTCTGTCCTGTACCATTCTCCCTTGGAGCCAACCCCGTATGGACTGAAATTTTTGAACTATAAACTACATAAAGCTTTCCTTCTTTAATTCTGGATGTCACTCATTTTGTTTCAGCAATGAATATTGGCTCCGAGACAACAGTCAACTGAACACTGCCATTTCTTTCATCACAGTGTTTCCTGTATCTAGCCTTGGGACGAGCCATCAAATTTCATTTTTTTTTGTAAACTTGGACATTTCATAGTGGATACCTTTAGTTCTATATTGTGTATCCAGACACCATATATGAAATTACCAGGAAGAATTGCAATAATTAGTAGTATTTGCTATTCACATATAGACCTGAGACTTCTCATTATTTTTGTTCCAGATAATGCTGTAACTCAGGCTTGTCAGCCAGACCAGGTATGCCAAGAGCATTATTCAATTTTTTTCTATTATCAATAATAATTTTCAATTTCCCTAATCTCTAATTTCTACCTATGTTGTTGACATTTCTTGAATCAAAAATCTGACTGCTAGCTGGGCGTGGGCCTAGAGGTGGTGCACACCTGTAATCTCAGCACTTGGGAGGCAGAGGATGGTTTCAAGTTCAAGACCAGACTGGACTATATATAAAGTAAGTTCAAGGATATTCTGAACTACATAGCAAGACCCTGTCTCAAAAAGACTAAAACACCAAACAAACAAAAACTTAAGTGTTCAATACCTATAAAACAAAGCTCACTTTTGGTGTTCAGGGTCTTACTACTAGACTGGACTTGTAGTGATCCACCTGTTTACAGCTGGGATTACAGGTGCACACCAACGCAAGAGCTGGGATTACAGGCTGTGTACTACCACACCCAGTCTCAATTGGCATCTCAGCGTGCTCTAGGGGCAAGGTTGGCAAGGAGGCCCGGATATTGAATCCCTGGCCCCTGTGTCTGTTTGCAAGTGCTTTAATCCGCTGAGCTATTTGGCTGGCCCTAAACTCATTTTTAAAGACTGAAGTTCAGAGCTTTCTAAAACCTGGCCTCAACTAACCCTTTAAATTTATGGTCCACTATTTCCCTATGCAAATAACATTCTAAATTCTAGCCAAGCCAGTAGTTTTAGTATCTCCAAAACCACTATGCATACTTACTATTTCAAACTTGTGTTGGCTCTTTTTTTCCTGAAGAGTTGCTTCCTCGCTCCTGACATAAATTCTATAGCCTATTTAAGATCCTCATATTTAAGTCTCAGAATGATGTATCAAATTTCATAATATTATTAGAACCTGGGTCATAGTATATGTACTTGTTTACAGTATACATCTTTTCGTGATTATTTCAACCTTTCTCCACTATATATAGTAAGTGACTGAGGAGTAAATCTGAACCTTTCCTAGCACTTTCTATAAACTATGATACTAGGAAGGTGCCATGTTCTCAAAAAATACAAAATACCTGGTATTTCTTGATAAAGGAAATTGTTTGGCTTTCTGATTACCTTTACGTATTATATATAAATCAACTAGCACCTTTAACAACATGGAAATTTCATAAGCAAGAAGATAACCTCTGATACTTTTTATGGTATCAATAGTAATTCACCATACTCAAGGGAATATCTATATTTTTTAAAATTTTGAGCTATAGGTATGATAAATGCATTCACTCTAAAAAGATTAAACCTTTCCAAATACAAGATTAAAGGTTTAACTTTATAATAACACTTGAAAAACACTGCATTATTCTAAAGTTACTGTGACACTTTCAATTTCCTTATATCATTATTAACTACATCTTACATCTCTAGAAGTCTTCTATAGTACAGTACTTATAATAGTGCTTTGTTTCAATCCAGCAGGTATTTAACACACATTTCCTTTACAGAGAGCAATGCCATGTCTCTATAGTATATCTCCATGTCAATTTAAAAATAAGTTTAAAGGACCATAAGATAGCTCAGCAGATTAAGGGCCTGCTTAGGCAAGTGCAGGGACCAGGGTTCGATCATGCCGCACTGGCCCCTCGGGATATGGTGGCATACCCCTGTAATCCCAGCGCTGGGGAGGATGAAAATAGGAGGCTGTGTAGTGAGACCCTGTAGTAAACAGATAAAATTTTTTTTAAAAGTTTTTAAAAAATCACTATACTAAGGCAAAGGAACTCAGGAGACAAGGATACTGAATTGAAGTAAAGTCACGGTAACTAAAATATTTTTCATTTAGGGCTGGCCAAATAGCTCAGTGGATTAAAGCACCTACAAGCAGGCAGTACAGGGGTGGGGTGGGGGGGTTCACACTGAGACAGAAATTGAAACTGGGCATGGTGGCGTGAGCCTGTAATCCCAACTCTTGGGAGGCTGTAAACAGGCAGATCACTATGTGTCTAAGCTAGTAGGGAGGTCCTGAACACCCTGTAGACCGTTTCTTAAGATACAAAACAAACCAACCAACCAACAAACAAAAAAACCCCAAAATATTTTTCATTTAATCCTGTTTGTGAAAGGTTCTTTTTCTAGATTTAACCCTTTAATATTACTCCACAGCCAATTATTCCTGCATTTTTAAAGAGGTTACAAGTTAAACTTATATATGAATATGATTAAATATATCAAACTTCTGACTGTTCATCAAGCAGTACAATTTGTTTATAGTCAACAATGTATATTCTATTACTGTGAACAAGAATATACGCACTTGTTTTGTTTCCTTACAAATAAAGTTTTACAAATAAACTGCATTAATAACTCTAGAGTCAAATCCCTAACTGTTATATCTAGGCAAAATAATTTATAACAAAACTCAATTTTAATCTGGTTTTTCAAAATTTCCATTTTCTTTTTTTTTTTTTTTTTTTGTCTTTTTGAGACAGGGTCTCACTGTGCAGTTCAGGCTGGCCTTAAGCTCACTTTGTAGCTCAGGCTGGTCTCGAACTCACAACAATCCTCCTGCCTCAGCCTCCCGAGTGCTGGGATTACAGGCCTGCGCCACCACGCCCGGCTCCATTTTCTATTCAAGTTAATACCATACTTCCAGAAAAACTACTGATTTTAAGAAAGTGAAAAGTAAAACAAATGAGAGTACTATAAGCATACGCTTACAGACTTTCAAAAATCATGAAATGGAACACTAAAACACTGGTGGACATCACAGAAGTTGCTCACAGCTCTCTGTTACCTCAGCAGGCTCAGGGGTTAAGCAATGTAGGGAATCTTGAATGTCCTAGGCAAGCCTTATTTCTAATAAGAAACTCCATTTTATTTCTAGACTTGATAATACATTACTCACACATAGCATGTTTACACTAACAGATAAAATGCTTTACAAAGTTCTCCATAGGAAGAAAAATAGGAGGCCAACGAGTGGCGGAACTCAGACGTGCAGAGGGACATGGAGTACCCAGGGCCTTTTTAAGCTGCTCTCAGGTTATAGGCTTTACATTTAGCTGCCTTAAAATAAAATTATTAGAACTGATTTTCCTACATTGAAGCAACTATGATAGAGAATTCAAAAATTTTTCTTTCTTTTATTCTTTTTAATGTATTTAGTACAGGGTCTACAGGATCTCACTATGTAGACTGGACTCACTGTGATCCTGTTTTCAACCTCCCAAGCTCTGGGATTTATAGAAGTGTGTCATCATACCCAGCCTCAATTGCTGTCTCGGTGCACCTGGGGGTGGGGCTGGCATGGCCTGTGATGCCAGAGATCAAACCCTAGTCCCTGTACTTTTGTCTAAGCACAAAATTTTTCTAAAATATCCCTGCAAAAAATAAGTAATTTAAATTGAAGACTAAATAGAATAACAATTTTCACATGCTTCTCCAAATTCTGAAATGTTTTACAATTATTTCACTATTGTTTGAGGAGTTATCATCATCATTATTATTATTATTTCTTTTTGGCTACTTCAGGCTGCATTAAGAGTAGGTCTGGTACAGTTTCTGGAGCTGGGAATTGAACTGTGGTCTATGAGCCTGAGCTATCTGGCAAAGCCCCTTCACTATTGCTTGAAATCCCTGAGTAAGCCTATAAGTCTAGACACTAAGGGTCACAAGAGATAGGAAATAATGGCTGTAACCAGATTTATAATTTATTGTTGGGATCTTCTGAATCTGTTCTTATGCTTATAGTCCACCTTGTGTTACATACATGGAGCTCACCTTTTTATTCAGACTACAAAAAGGTATATTTTTCTCATCTTTTTATAACCCCAAATCCAGCAAAATTTACTATTTTTTACTCCTTCCAAACTACTCAAAGTGAAATAAATTCCTAGCCCTAACTTCTGACCACTAATGCCTTAATTCAGGCACAACTTTTCCTTCATAATAAATTAATAACTACTACCAAAAAGATCTCACTGTAGAACAGAAACAAAGTAACTAACTTAGTCACTGCTAACATCAATATCAGTTCAAGAGCAGAATTAACCATATCCTTTTTCTAATAAATGATCTAATTCTAGACAGCAACCACATTAGAAAATAAAGATTTTAGCAACTTGATCAAGCTACTGGCTATTATGATGAATATCAGAAATGAAGACTAGTCTCCTAAGGAATAAACACGTACAGAAAATTAATTAATCAGTTAAGTATTCACTAACAGTGCTGGATGTTACAAAAAGTTACAGAGAACTTCGGAGGCATTAAGTCCTTATTCCAGAACTGTATATTCGGAAGTGATGGCAAGCCTACAGCACGTGTGCCCCAGCAGGCTGACCATACTGTTAAAAGATCCAAAAGGTTTGCCATCATGGGTATGTAGTGTGACAGGAAAAATTACACAAGCAACTTAAAACAAGTGCTGAGGAATTAAACTAAATAAAATTAAAAGTGATTACTAAAAATGGCTCATTAAGTACAAAATCTTGAAAAACAAATCAGGTGAGTATGGCAGGGAACGGTGATGTCACCATTATGAAGTCCTATCTATACAGCCTATTCATCCAGAGATGGATGCTGCAGGCTAATGAAAGGTGAAAGGTCTTTACCCAACTCCTTAATGTATTACCTACTCGGGACTGCACATAGTACACTCCACTTGGCACATACTCTTCACAGAAAGTTAAGGCCACACTAAATGAAATCCAACAGAACTAGGTACAGAACAAGACCTATGAATCTTGCTTATAAACCTTTTAAAACTGTTCTAATATAAGAAAATACTATAAGATAGTGAATAGCATGAAAAATATTCATGTAAAAGTCCTTAATACATGTTTATACATTACATAACTTTAAATGAAACCTCAATTTCTACAGATTCTGTTTTAAAAACTGTAGAAAAACAACAGATTTACTAAAAATCTTTATGAATCCAATTACCAATACACTCTCATTTACAGGTATATTTCCAGTTTAGAAGACATGTACACCTCACTGTACTTTTTCAGGCAGTGTTTATAACACCTGGCTCTAAAACCCTATCTTCACCCTTTATAGCTAAGCCAGATTTTATTTATTTATTTATTTTGTGGTACCTTGCACTTTCCAGGTGGACACTTACTCTGCTGAGCTATCTCCTTGGCCCCAGACTAACTTCTGCAGAAAGTCCTTTTTCTTGAACTTTTATTATAAGTGCTTTAATTTAGACCTTCATCATATTTCATGTGGATTTCTATAAATAACGATCTGGTCTCCTTTGTCTCTACTCTCAAACCTCAACCCACCTTCTGTACTACCTCTACCTTTCCTCTAAAACATCTAGAAGTCAAATCTGATCTGTGGTGCCCCACTAAGTGCTATAATACTTCAATCTCATATTCCCTTTACGGTTGTAAAATACACCCTGATACCTCTTCTTTTAATTT
This sequence comes from Ctenomys sociabilis, assembly GCA_004027165.1. NCBI lineage: Eukaryota > Metazoa > Chordata > Mammalia > Rodentia > Ctenomyidae > Ctenomys > Ctenomys sociabilis. The sequence goes on along the minus strand of PVKA01000869.1, from coordinate 49,071 downwards.
AACCATAACTCACAAAATATACATCAAATATTCAAGGAAAACCCATTATTTTCAATGTTACATTTTTGCAATACAGTGTCCAATGTTTCTAATGTCATTTTCAGGATAATCTTGTAGGGAAAAAGTGACTTTCAGTTCTCAAACTGTGATATACACAAAATATTCAGCAAAGCTAGGCGAAAACAGAAATGCCAAGTTCTATCTCAATGAATTCTGAGTACTACCTAGGAACTGAAACTAGTATATGTATCCCCTAACAATGTCTCCACCATGATTACAATACATAACTAAATCTGAGAACCGAAGGAGAAGCCTGCTCCATAAAAAACAAAGAATTACCACACTTTTACTTTTCTCCCAACAAATGATACCCATTAATCTTAAAATAAAATTTGCCCTTCTAAAAACCTTGTATTCATCTGCTCCCTGATCTTCTGAACTATGACATTTCCATACATTTATGTATAACCTTTCTAATCACACAAGCACTCTATGAAATAGCGCACATACTTTACAGATGAGAAAACCAATTCTGCCACTCCATGACAGTATCACTATTTTACATATCAGAAAACCAACTGTTTGAAAGGAAGGTTAAAACATTTATCCAAAGTGACCCTGAGTTTCAGCTCACATTTGCTGACTACAAAGCTATTGTGTTTTCCACAGTGACATATATCCTTTTACATATCACTCAGAAGTATTGACTTACTCATCAGTTTACAGGTTTGTTTCCCTTTTTAGACATACCACCCTCCGGAGACCAGGCATCAATCCTGACATCAATCTCAACACTGAGTTACTCAATGCATGTAGTATTTAAAAAAAAGAGGAAAGATAGCTCCTCTGTAGCTGGTACTGTGACTTGTTTCATTCAGCTCTGACTGTACTTGCATAACACATTTCATCTGACCTGCAACTTTACTGAGACAGTATATATTGGCAGTTTTTAACACTACCAAAACAACTTGCAGTTAAAAAGGGGGAGAAGGGGCCAAGGAGATGGCTCAGGAGAATAAGTGCTTCCCTGGAAAGCGCAAGGGCCTGATTCCACCAAAAACGGGGGGGATTATTACCCAAAAATCTTCTTGCATTAACCCACTATCAAACTAGGGACTTCAAATTTTAATCTTCACAACAATTTTAATCCAGAAGAGCAGACAATAACTATGTGGTATTAATGAATGAAATTCAAAAGGTAAAGCTGATTAATAACAGGTGACATAAATTGAGCCATGAATACTGACAGCCTGTTTGTTCAGTGATACATTTAGGATAACCAGTGAGCAACACTACCCTTCTCTATCACAACAGTCCTCAGCATCTGTCATTTCTTGAAGCTATCCGTAAACAATATTAGTAAGCACAGAGCAATCAGTGTATTGTGTGTAAAGGCAGTGTTCATCCCGTCTAAAGTTAATGTGTCTGGTATGTAAAACACATGGTACAACCACTTCCTTTTTGATACAGATTACACAGCAAAAGTAGGAAGGCAGCAAAACTGACATTTTGCCTTCTGCAGGTAACTAACATTCTAAGTGATGGAGATTTTAAATTGAAAAATATGCAAGTTCGCACCTTAAGAATCTTAGACTTTAATACACTTGCTTTTGATGAAAAGGGTGGTTATTCCCTTACCACCACGTGTAAATAAAAAAAACCCTTTGAAACACTGTGATGTGAAGGAAAGTACACAAGGACTAGGCACCAGTTCAGCTACATTACTAAATTCCTATGAGACTTAAGCTCACTGGTCTTTTTCTCATTTGTTTTATATATTTTGATACAGCAGGAAGGATTTGGTCGTCCTGAAGTTGTTTTCCAAAATTCATTCTTATTAGTAAACTCAGTGTTTCTTAAATTCTAAATTCTTACATTTAAAGACTGAAATCGAATGAAATCATTCAGCCTTGAATTGGATGGCCCAAGAGATAAAGAATAGACTCACATAAAGTTAACAATTAATCTGGTAACTTTCCAGAAATTGGCTAATCTTAAATTCTTAAATAAGCAGGTGCAGTCACTGCTCCGTCGAAATTTCCCCAGGTTTCAGAGGCACATTACTGGGCGAGTATTAGGAAGCAAAGTGGAGAGAACAGCCCAACCCGTCACCTCAGCAAGGGTCCCTTGAGGCCTCCACAGGGCTGCAGAACGCTCCTCATCCCCACAGATGCCAGCGGCCAACGTAACGAATGCTTCCGTCAACAAGACACACTCCCCTTCCCACAGAACTCCTCGCTCCCAACCGGCCGAGAGGGGCTGGAACTGGGCGCCCAGAAACAATCTAACAAGCATTCTTGGTCCCAAAGGCTACTGGCTACTGGAGACCGAGGTTTCCCTGCGTATGGCTGCGGGGAGAGAGGCACCTCCTTCTCACCTATGCCAAAGCAAAAATAAAAAATCAGGAATCAGGCCTAGAAGGAGCTGCGGGAGCAATGAACCTCTTGCTCTGCAGTAGGGTGCACTAGCATTTCCTGCACTTGCTCGGGTCGGAAGAACGCCCCGGCGGCTACTACGCCCGACTTCACTCCCTTCTGGAATTCTAACGTGGAGATTATAGCTCCGCACAGCTTCCTTCCCCGTCTGCCCACTCGATCCTCTGGCATTGTTCAGGAAGGTGCCCTGAAACAAGCGGCCGCCAACGCGCGGGCCAGCACGAGGGTCCAGCCGGAGCTCAGTCGGCTCCAGCGAGCAGAGAACCCCCTTGCGGTCTGAGAGTAAAGTTTGAGCAGCAGCGAGGGCGCGGACCCAGGCCACGCCAGGCCGGGCTCCAGTGCAGGCCGGCGGAGGTGACACTCCCTTGTTCTCCAGCGCGGGGGGGAGGCGGCGTCCGGCCGGCCGACCGGCCGGTCCGCACAGGCAGGGCAGCGCGAAGCCGGCCAGCGCGCGACCCGGCGCGCCGTTCTGCCTGCTTCCTGCCTCCCCGCCTCCCTCCCTCCCGGCCCCCAGCCCAGGCCCGCGAGGCAGCGCCGGGGTGGCGACGGGGTCTCGGCCACTGACCACGCATTTCTTGCCGAGGAAGGTGAAGAGGGACTCGTTCTCCTGCGGGGTGAGCAGCAGGGACCCCACATTGGTGACCCTGCGCGGGGGCGGCGGCTGCTGGCCCGAGCTCATGGCTTCGCCGGCGGGGCGGGGAGTCCGGGGCCGCGTCCTCCGTCTCCTCGGGGCGGTGGGCCCGCGCTCGGCCCCCTCGGTGACAGGGGCGGGGACGAGGGAGTCAGAGACGCAGCATCTCGCAGCTCCTCCGACGCGGGGAGGAGAAGGACCAGCGTGAGAGCTGCCCGCACTCCGAAAAGGAAGCTCCCAGCTCCCGCCTGGCGACGCTAGGACCGGATGGTCCTTGTCCTTTCACTCCGGGGACTGCATTAAACTCGCAACTCCTCCAGCCCTCCGGCGGCCGCGGTAGCCGCACAATCCAACATGGCAGCGGGGTCGGGCGAGACCACAGAGCGCAGGACGCGGGGGAGCGCGCCGGAAACGCGCGGACAAGGCCGGGCCGGGAGGAACCCCCCGCGTGCGGTGGCCTCGCCGCGCCGGCCCAGGCCCCGCCCCTTCCGGCCAGGGCGGGGCGCCGGGTGCCGCGGGTCGGCGCCGCCCCCAGCTCCGTCTGCGCTTGTGCCGCGGCCGATTGGCCGCTGCCCTGGGGGCAGGCTGGGTGGCCTTCGCCGTCGACCTTTGTGGTGACACCTGTGCGACGCGTCTGTGCTGTTTCGACCCCCGTCGCTGCGGGAGGAGTGAGGACTCCGACCTGTGGACGAGCTCCCGAGTCGGGAGGCGAGGGCTCGCGGGGCCGCGCCGCAGGTGCGGGGCCGTCTCGGGCTCGTCCTCTCGCAGCCCGGGTAATGGAGAGCCACAAGCCTGCCTCTCTCGAGTTAGGAAAGAGAGCTTGACGGGCGTCGGAAAACGCGCTTAGAAGAAAGAAAAGACGTCTGAGCCTGCACGCCTGCCCTGCGTGCCATGCGGGTTACATGTATTTGCGACGCTTAAACCTATTTTTTAAAAAGAACTTTGATCATCTGGTGAAACGTAAAATATCTCCTTTCCCGACCTTTTCTTTATCTCAACCCCCTAGGCCTTGTTTTATTTAATGTGCTAATTTGTGGAAGTGATACAGAAAAACCTTTACCTCCTTTAATTCCTAGAAATAAATTTCAGTATTTTCCTAATTTACATGTTTTAGAATTTTGAAAGTTAGCCAAAATAACCCCTTGTTGACTATGCGAAATACTAAACTGCTCTAACAGGCAATTTCGGAATATGGAAGTAATGATACGGACTGCAGTGACTTATGAAATGTGTATGTCTTTTGTCTCATTAAGCAGGGAATACAGGGGAATAAAATTCCCAACCAGAAGGATACATGGGACGAGTCCATGTTCTCTAAAACCGAAGAATGAATTTTAGGAACAAACGGATGTTAAGAGAATATACTTATTGAGAGAAGGAAAGCTCCGGTCCAAAAGAGAAACAGAAGGGGCACCTGGGTGGGTTGCTCAGGAAGCTACCATTCCCAGGGATTGTTATAGAGTAAAACCATGTGGTGAGGCAAGGTGGAGAACAGGAGAACTTGCTTTGGTGGGCAGGAGGTGGAGCAAAACTAAAGTTATAAATACTCAGGTAAAATTGATTAAATCCAAGACCAAATGGAGTCGGGTAGCAATTGGGCAGGAATATAGAACAGAAGTTTATCCAGTACCTGGTAAGCAGTTGGTTTAGAGACCCTTTCTGACTTCCTCAAGGTGGTGATCAATCTCAGATGCTCATCTTTAGGGAGGTAAGCATTTGTTGGATCTTTGGTCTTTTAAGTTTGGCCCATAGCAAGAGCAACCATCTCTTTCTCACAGTTGTAAGGTATCTTGTCACCTTTGAGGGCCTTCCCCTGTATGACTGCCTATAATCTAGCTGCCTACAATGTGACTTTCCATCATGTTTATTGTTTCAATAACCGAAAGCTTACATGTTAAATTTAGGGCATCTAAGACAAACTGTCCTGAAGGATTTGATGTTAACATCTCTAATGATACCCAATGGAAACTTCTAATATACTAGGCAGATTGATAAACCATTATCAGTAAGATTTGTTTTTCTTTTTTCTTTTTTTTTTTTTTATTTGCAGAATTAGGGATTAAACTCAGGTCCTTGCGCTTTCCAGACAAGCACTTATTCTACTGAGCTATCTCCCTGGCCCCTACTTTGAAGATATTTGAAAATTTTAAATTACACTTAATGAGATTGGGTGAACTAAAATAAAACTACAAAGGAAATAACCTTGACAGTTCTCATAATATAGACATGTCAAAATTAAACTTGTTTAATCATGTTGGAAAAGTGAATTTTAAAAAGTGACAGATTATCAAATAAATAGGATTTTTAAAGTAGTAGTGAAAATGTATAGCTCTGTATCACAGAGTTAAACTTAGCTGATAAAAGAATTTGTAGTTTTTTGAAAATGCATCTCTTAAAAATTGGAACCACAGTTGCAAAAGCAAACACTACAATTTCTTATGTAGTGATAATACTGAAATCAAACGTAGGCTTCTGATAGAAGTTAAGTTGAAGCACCTTATGCCCCTTAAGTTTAATGGACTGTGGATAAATTACATCACTATATCAATTTCCTCACCTGTAAAATAATTCTATTTAGTAAAAGGTGTATAAATCCAGATAATTCTGCCTGCTTAAAGGTTACAAAAGAAGACAACCATATGAAGGACCCAGTGCATATTGGCTACTGAAGATTCACTTGTCTTTTACCATCTTTGCATTTGGCCTTTTCTACTTTCTCTTAGCTGCAGAATCAAGACTTTAGGGGAAAAAAAGTGTGTGTGTGTGTGTGTATTTTAGCTAAGCTAGATTCTTTAAAAACTGACCCTCTTAAATTTTTCACTATGTAAGTCTCTAAATTCATATTGATGAATTTGGGGCATAATCTCTGTGTTTGAATTTCTGATCAAACGTGCCCAAAAAGCAAAACTTTTAGACTAAATCTATAGATGAAATTCTGTGAATTTGTACTTAATATATGCTGAGGGAGTGAAGATATGAGTGGTAGAAATTCATTGGCAGAGTACATGCTTAGCATAAGGAAGGGTTTAGATTTAATCCCCATTACAAAAACAAACAACTTCAAAAAAGCAGGTTTTGGTTACTTTCGGGTTGTTTTGAGTTGGGTTTTGACTAGAAATGCCAGACTAGTCTTAGAAATTTAGACCACAAAACTTTAGTGACTAGAGATATTTGGAAGAGGGCCTATAGGTTAGATGAAAGGACAGTAGTTATGTGATGTAAAATATTCCATGCTAAAAGTTTTGTATTCCAGTCATTTAACAATCTTTTATTAGCTTAGACCATTGTTTCAATTACTTTTTTCTTCTAAGAAATTTTAAGTTTTACCCAACTGCATTTTTTATTTGCCTTTATTCTGCTTTTTTAGACTTGAAGATTGAAAATTATGACCATCATAAATGTTTCTCAAGTTCAAAATAATTTTCTTTTCTACATATAGTACCTTCTCTACAAAAAAGAAAGTTATGTTATTTTCCACTCTATTTGCTATTCTTTGGACTTTTTCCAGTTCCTTAATCTTAAAATGTGAATATTGAGTATTTCACTGGAAATATTATTTCCTTACTCCTTTGAACATATGAATAAGCAATATTTGGGGTTTCCTCAGCATACATAAAGGATGCTTTTTATTCACATTAATCATGAAATCAAGAAGTACTGGCTGCATTTGTTTCAAAGCTTGAAGCAAGTGCTTTCTGCCTTACTCTCTTTTGAGCAGAACACAAGACATCTTTTATTCTGTTTTCTTTGGCAAGTTACATTCTTATCTCAAATTCTTTACCCAGTTTGAGAGATTGGGTCTGATCCAGGAAATAAGCATTTTATTTCTCTTCAGCTGAGTTCCTTGAACTGAGTAAAGTAGCATAAAATGACTAGGGATTTTGTTTTCATATATACATATAAAATACATATTTTTGTACCAGAATGTATGTAAATATAACAAAGAAAATGCAGTTCTTGGTTTTAAAATCTAATATTCTCTCCTCTCTGTGTTTCTCTCTGTCTCTTTTCCCCTCCCCCTGCTTTCCTCCCACCTTCCCTTCCTCTCTCTCAACCTTGCTACTGTCCTTCATAGTGAAGCCTTTGGGGTTGAGAATTTAGCTCAGTGTTAGAACACTTGCCTAGTAAGTTGGAAGCCCTGGGTTTGGTCTTGTACTCCAAAACCAAAAAATAAACCTCAACTAAAGCGAAGCCCTCATTTTGGTAGAAAACATTTGAGGTACCTTCTTTCTTTGTATCTCTTTTTATTTTTTTGGTACTGGGGATCAAACTCAGGACCTTGTGCTTATGCCGCCAAGGTACCTTCTTATGGGGGAGAGGATGTATTTTCTGGTACATCCCCTGTTGTGATTGTTATGCTTTGTGGGTTTCTCTTCCCATTCCTCTGTTACCAATTTTTCTTCTTCACAAATGTCATTGATTATGTGCTTTTATAAGTCTTCTAAAATACCTTATCCCTTTACTGATGTGAATCGTTCAGAATGTGGTGGCACACTTCACTGGGGGATGTGGCAGTAGCAGCACACAGGATCTGCGGCACTCAGCAGCCATTGTATCCATAATTGCCATACTGACACGGAGAACTCAAGTACACAGTCAAAACAACAGCAAGTCTGGATAGTGCAGGGGCGATGAGTGTCACTTCTCTTATGCAATCTCAACGCTCTCAACGTGTTCACATTGTAAATGCTTCTGCACATTTTTATGTAAATGTTGCATATAGCAACACTTGAATTTGTTCTACATGTTCTACCAAGTTAAATGTTGAATGTTTTATTTTTCATCAAGTAAAATCGTGAAAACTCAGTTAACACCTTTTTTTTGGCCTTGCATTCTCTTTTCAATTTAAGTACAAGCATTTTGGGGGATTACATTTTTTATAACTGATTTGAATTTCTTATTGCTATTAGTGGAAAATTGAATTCTTATTCACACTAGTGAATACCAGTAATGAATACCAGTGGCCACTGCATGGTCTAGTCTCCAGGTACTGAATCCATAGCTTTATTGAAGAAGTGGTTTAAAGAACTAAGGATGTTCTAGAATCCCAGATGCTGCATATTGGTGCTCAGGTTGTTACTCTTTAACTTTAATGAATATCCAGTGGCTTTCAATTTAATTATCTCAAATGTGAAAGACTATACTTTGGCTGCTTTATTGTGAAGTAACTCAAGGTTAACCCTTAGGTGAGTAGACAACAGGTATACTTAGGATTATTGGAAGGGGCTACATGTCCCTGTCACTACACTGATAGTGTTGTGGTGAACATTATGGTATCTTGTGTCACATAATGTTCCTAAAATCAATTTGTATTTTTATAAAGTGATAACTACACATATTTTAAAAGTCACAGAGTATTGAAACATTTGTAGCAACATAGAAGCTCTAAGTTCCCCATCACTGTCCCCATTTGTTCTCAGAAATTTACTCTGAGCTGTTTTTTTTTCCTGCTACTTATAGCTGTATTTCTGAATGTCAACTTGCTGCTTACTGATTGATGAATTTAAAGCACTATGTATTAACTTCTGAAAATAAGTGGTAAGGATTTTTCCCTTAAGTTACCACATCACCAATTCTCTTACCCCAATTCAGTTGTAGCACAATTTGTGTTTAACTATCACACAGAATGACATTACTGTATGAGTCAAGCATCTCACTATAGTTATTTTACATTCTTAATGTTCATTTTTATCCTTTTTAAAACATTTTTGTTCTTTCCAGTAATTTCCTCAAGTGTTCTTTCTAAGTTCTCTTACATTCTTTAACAACTATAGACAACTATGAAGTCCCTCTATTACTCCATGTTAACCTGGACTGTAACTACATGGATGTTGATTGGAATTTTCTTTAGTTATTAACCTCAAACTTTATTTACTGTGTATCAGACCTGCTTCTTGGCTCCTGTGTTATCTATTTTAGTGTATTCTGCTTTGGTAATGTATATTGTTTAGTGGCTTTTTAAGAAAGCCACTAAATTTTGAGACCTTATGTACATGATAATATCATTTAGCCTCACCCTGAACTGATCCCTTAACAAGATAAGGAATTCTAGGTTGCATATAGGTTTTCTTCAGAATTTTAGATTGTTATTCCATTGATTTCTGATTTTAATCATCATTAACATCTGATATCAGATCCCCTGATCTAATGTTTGGATTGAGAATATACCCCAAAGGACTTGTGGTTAAGGTATGATCCCCAACCTGTGGCACTGCTGCCAAATGGAGGGGCTTTAGGAGGTGAGGTGTAACAGCAAGAAGTTAGGTCACTGACGGGTATGCCCTGGAATCACACCCCATCTTCCTCTCCCCTTGCATCTCAGCCACCCAGTGGTGAACAGGCTTCCTCCACTGTGTGGGTCTGCCGTGATCAGAGACAACAGAACTGAGAAACCGGACATAGGAACCCCTGAAAGTGTGAGCCAAAATAAACTCTTCCCATAGGCATAGAGAGCTAAGTTATTTTGTGCATGACTTTGTTACCTTTGAAAACTTTTAGGATCTTCTGTTTGTGGAATTCTGGGATTATGATGCTCCATACTGGGCTCTTTTTTCATTCATTGTGAAGATTATTTCATGGGCCATATTTGTCTAAATATGGCTTTTAGTACTGAAAACTTTTCATTTATTCTTATACTTTTTTCCCTGTAATTCATTATTATTATTATTATTCTCTTTTTGGAATATATGTTGGTCAAATATCAGACTTCTTCATTATCTAACTAGAAACTACATCCAAGTTTGTGGAGCTGTGCTAGTGAACTCAGTGGCTTTCAGTTTATTATCTCAGATAGTTTTGGGGTACAGACACTAAAGTTAGCTCTAAAGTTGGGGGAAAATACTAAAATCTCTTAATTGTTCAAAAGCCAAATGTTTCTGCTATCACCTGTGGCAAACAGATTCCCTGGACCACCTGCTCTTATCATTTTATGTTCTTTCAAAGCACAGTTGCCCATACGCATATCAGATTAAGGAAATGCCAAAAAACTATACCATTGCCATGAGAGAGCCTGAGATATCAGATGTAACTTTAGAGATTTCTAGTTTCATGAATCAGAAGTTTTCTAAACATAGGACAGATATTCAAAAGGTACTCAGTTCACTAATTTAGTGCTAACAGTTGGAACTGGAAAACATTAGCTAAGGAGCAGGCTTTTTAAGATCAAAGCACAAATATACTATATAAAAGATAACAACTGCTCTCCAATTTTATCAAAATGATGACATAGTGTGCCCTGCATTGCATGCATATTACATATATAATAAAATTTTAGCAACCTGTTTCTAGGAAGTAAACAGTCATTCCATTTTTTTGTTCTGTAAAACCTTTTAGAAGAACTAGCAATTATTTCTCTTCCCAGTTTAACTGTGTCACTTATTCTTGAAAGGTCAATAGTTCTTTTTACTGTGAATTCATATACTTGGATATCATTTATCAACAAGTACCTGTTAAAAAACCAAACAAGTAGCTGTTTAGCTGATCCATTAAAGAAAATTAAAATTTTTTTAGCATGTCATAATGTTTTGTCAAAGTCAATGGTATATAGATTTATGTTTTTGCAAAGTAAAATTACTTTTTATGTATTTTAGTACAGGGTCTATAGGGTCTCACTACATAGATTGAATTTCTAGTGATCCTCCTGTTTTCAGACTCCCAAATGCTAGGATTACAGGGGCGCGCCACCATGCCCAGTCTCATTCTCATTTGCTATCTCAGCATGCCCTGGGGGACGGGCTGGAAGAGTCACTGCACTCTGCCTAAGCAAGTGCTTTAGTCTGCTGAGCTGTCTGACCAGCCCACATACATTTGATGTAATTGTTTAGATGAAATGATCACGTCTAATTAAAATAAAATATATGATTTGTATTTACTTTTACTATTTAAAAAAATCATTATTTACGTATTTATTTATTTGGTATGCTGCTTAGACTAGTAGTGATCCTCCTGTCTCATGCCAGTTTTTGGTGGCTCACATGGGGCATCCAAGGTCCTTGCACTTACGAGGCAGATGCTTAGACTGTGGAGCTATTTCACCAGCCCTTTATGATTTTAAAACTGATACAAAATTTGTTACATAGTCTCTAAAATCACTTTAAGAAAACCTACAGCTTTGACCACACTCTTCTATGTAGTATTAAGTATGTAATATTCTCTCTGAGCTTTGGAAAGAAAATAAGCAGGATCTGCCAATGAAGCACAGAGACAGGGTTGTGACTAACAGCAAAATAGAAGGAAATGACTGTCCTTTGCCTGAAGATTATCCACAAAATCTATAGGATGAAGTGAATTTTTTTCTCAGTTTAGGTGTCTAGGGGCCCAATCTAGCAGAAGAAATATAGGTATGTTTTAAGGGACTTCTGGGAATAACAGTTTTTAGCATGATATGTTTGCCCAAATACTGAAGTAAACTGAAGTTTGACTTGGGGTTGTAAAACAACTCTGGAAGTATCTGGAAGCAAGTTTGATGACGAAGAGTATTAGAAACCAGAAGAAAAACAAGATCCAGGATAAGAAGTCAGACTGATGTGCCAGGGACTGGAGGAGACAGACCAGTAGTTCTGAACATGTGGCAATGCCTGGCATTACCTCAGTATCACCTAGGAGCATGTTAGACATATGAATTCTCATGCCCTCATCTTGCCTCAATCAGAAAGGTTAGGGAGAAGACTCATTAGTATTTTAGTAACTCTTCCTTATCCCATACCAATGTTTTTAATGTGGTAGCCTCCAAGAAGGCATCAAGGAGATCAAACTTAACTACTACTAACAACTACCTTCTCCCTCTGCAAGTACAGTATTGCAGTGATTATATCTGAATCATATTTCCTTTGAGGGAAGGGAACTGGTAATGAACCACTACGATTTATTCTTGTCAGTATAAGACATTGATAAGGTACCAATGACAGGTGGAATGTCCTTATTCACTGGCAAGAGAGCTGATACGGTGACCAGAAATTAGCTGTTCTAACCTGAGTTCTGATAGTAACTAGCCATGTAATCTTAGTAAAGGGACTTAGTGTCTTCGTGCTATTTACCCATCTGTGAAATGAGAGGAATGAATTCATTATTGTTAAGGTAAATTTCAGCTCAAAATTATGCAGTTAATTCTGTTATGTGGATTAAAAAACATTGAGCATGATGTAGGAAATATTGAATAAAAGGTGATACATAAAATAATGTCATTTTTATACTATTACATTTTTGGCATATAAAATGAATATATTACCTTACTGTAAGTCTGAATAATGAACTAGAGGGCAATAAAATTATTATTCATGGAACATAAAAATCATGCTTTTAATGCAGAGCAAGAAGTGTTAATTACTATGGTTTCATGCAATTACAGACCTATGATGTGTCATTTAAAGCCAATTATTATTATATTATTAGTTTTGTTTTGTTTTATTAACTGATAAGGAAAAACATTGAGTACTCAGATAATTTAGCCAGTCAGTGGTTACATTTGAATATGTGTCTTATTCCTTGCTCTATAGTCTATATTTAGAAATAATTCGTTAGAACTAATAGAAACCTTAGCAATTATGTGGTTCAGTCTCCTTATTCATTTATGCTTAAAAATAGAAAAGACAAAAAAATTATGTGATGATATGGGGATATATTTGGTTTGTCACATAGCAACAACTTGATTAACTTTGTCCAAAAATTCCTTTGACAGGCAACAAAGCACAGTTCAGTCAAATGACCTGGATTAAAGATAGTTCTGTAATGGCCTAATTATGTAACTTCATTGTACCTGTATTTTCTCATAAGTTGCAATAATATATAAAACTCCACCTGCTACAACCCTGGTATATAATGGTTGTTCAGCAAATATTAGTACTGACTAGAACTAAAACTTGAGGGCCACTCACATAAAAGATTTTCAAAAATGTTAGGCTAAACTACCCAGTCATATTAATATATACTTTGTACAAGTAAACACAGCCTGAAGATGCTATCAACAGAACAAGTTTTAAAACTCATTTTATTCTGCTCAATTCTGAAGGTTCTGCTCTTATCAGAGATACTTAAATATTATTTAAGATTGAATATTCGAATATTAAGATTAGATCCTAAAATTATAATACTAGAATAATGAATATAACTTACTATTTATGATCTTTTTCTAGAACTTATTTATCTTTCACTAGTATTTGTAAAAGAATCATATTTAGTATTGGTACTGGATCAGATTCTTTAGAAGCAGAATCTGATAATGGGAATGGCTACATAAAATTCATTAAGTAAATATTCTTTAGGAAACAGGAATGCAAGAAGTTCATAGGAAGGGAAAATTGACATGCAAATGTGATGGTCTCAGGCATTCTTGTTTCAGCTCCATCTACCAATGAATGGGCTCTGTAGTGCTGGTGTCTCAAGACAAAAGGATTAGCCTTTCATATGTCATTGATAGGCACACTTGGGGCAGCAGAGGGAGGGATAGTTTTAAGGGCAGCCCCAGTGAGCTGAAGGCAATGGCAACATTCTGGCAAAGGCAGAAAGGGTGAGCCATTCGCAGGAAACACTCCCTACAGGTGGTAATTGGCTACATGGACTGGTCGGGAAATGGAGCATGAGCAACATCAACAGTGTAGTTTCTTTTCCTCAAAGGTTTCTAAGCCAATTTTTTCTTGTATTCACAGTATACCAAATGGTAGGTTCTAGACTTGAGTAGAAATATAGTCCGTATTGCAGGCCCTGGCACCCAGAGAGGACATCTTTTGCTAATTTCTGCAAAAGTAGTGAATAGACTAGTGTTAATGTGGAAACCTAAGATGCAAGTGATGAGCCCAGCAGCTTCTCAGCAGCTCAAGGATAGCAATGCTAACAATTGTGTATGAAAAATAATACTGGAATACATGCTGTCTTTTCCTTAAAGTTTAATAATTTTTTTTTCTGTTTGATCATCATTGCATCTTGATTTCTCTTGCTACTTAGACACAGTTAAGACATTGTATGGATTTTTTTTTTAAATCTTGGGAGCACGGGAGGCTTCTTTGGCGTTTGGGTTTAGATTCTTGCCATCACCTTTAATTCTGGAGGGCCTGATGAAAAGTGCACCAGGAAATCAGGGAAGACTTCAAGTGCTTAAAAAAGAATGAATTCAATGTAGGAATTTGCTTACATAGATGATAACTATGCTGAAAAGCCAAACAGAGACCATGAGCAAACCCAGAGATTAATAATGGAAGAAAACAACTACAACTTTGAGGTTGAAGAAACACAAGAAGAAGGCAGAACCAGAATCTTTAGTCAGTGGCACCATGGTGGTACAAATATGCTCAGAGAGAAGAGAAGGGAGAGGTTTCCTACTGCCTCTTCCCTCAGCCTTCCACCATGCTACCAGTGCGTCCCATGGGCTTAACCAGCCCAAAGCAAGCTCATGTGGAAGCTGGGAAAGACACACTGCAGGGGTTTGGGCCCCTACAGTACAGAAAAGCTCAGAGGAAATGGGGGTGTGTAATAGCAGTCAAGGGCAGTCACAATAATATTTGCTAAAATAACCTTGGAAGACTATATTCGGCCTTCTAACTTCCCACTGACAATGTATCACTGAGAGGATATGCCAGGCTTGTCCTGATGTCAAATTCCTTTCCTCCTGACTATACTTTTTCCATTCAGTTTCTGTTTATTACTAGCTTTAAATAATTTGTTGATAGAATTCCATGTATGATTTTTACTGTGTTATGCTTTCTTATGCTAGACATCTGGTCTTCATTAAAGCACATATCCATAACCTCTTGCAGCAGTAGCTGCATTTATGTTTTGTGACTTTGCCTGCTGGTTCACAGGGGATCTAAATGGGAACGCACATCCAACCTCAGCCTGGCCCCTCAAAATTGTCTCCTGAGCTGGGGGTCTGCACTGTAGATGGTAGTCTTTACTAATTACTTAGGTTAGGATATATAACTTTGAGGAATGTGGAATGGTGATGGTATGCATAAGAAAGAAGAAAAAGCAGTTTTCAGACAAAGAATGAAGTGAATTTACAGAAAGGCAGAGATGTTACCTCCCCCCATAGAAAGGGGTTCAAGAGAGTAGTAGTAGCCTATTGTCATACTAGTTTTCCAGTTCTTAGTTTAAAAGGCCCAGTTTCATTTCGTATTACTGGCTTCTGGGAAATACTATGATGTGAGGTAGAAAAACTACAGTATTTAAGTTAAAACAATTAGTATGATGAAAAATATGTTGTCATTAGTACTCAGAACATTCTCACTGTCTTTGGAAAACTTATCCCATAATTCTTTTCACTTTCTGCTGCAGTTCTGGAAGAACTTTTTTATCAGTATCTTTAGTGTGCTGTCCTGGTTGTCTTGATGTCTGGAATTGATTCCGATCCCTTGCGTGGTTATTCTGACTTCGAGGAAGAATGACAAGCCACCCAGTGCCAGATCCCGTGAACAAGGCAAATGAGGACACAGTGCAATGCCCTTACAAGCCTCCCTCTCTGTTAGGTGGCACTCAGGAGCTGTGCGCATTGCACTTTTGAATGCATTTAATAAAAACATGAAAGATGGGTCCCAAAACTGCTCCAGAAAGTGGCAGGAATAATAAGTGTGTTTGACATGAAGGAGTGTTTTGAAGGGCATTTGTGGCAATGTGTCTTTTACTTTAATAAACCTTAAAAATGTAAACATTTGCTCTATTTTTGATTGCCCATTATATATTGTCCTACGTAAATTCCTCTTCTTTGGCCTTTTTAAAGAGATTTTTCTATTAACTCAAGAAAAAGATCTTTACTGAGACAGTATTTCAACGAATTTGAACAAGTAGTTTAAAAATTAAATTACATACCTATTTCACACTCCGATGTAATGTGTTTCTAATATATCATTAGGCCAGGACTTTGGATGAAAGAGGGAGGGCATAGTAAACATCTGAGCTGACTTGGCATGTTGACTCAGTACTCGCGTGACAATGATATATATCTACACACATGCACAGAGCAGTGCTGTGACACACATGAGAAGAATGTCACCATGTCACAATTTCCTGTTTTAATGCAAGTCCATACAACATTACAATCTTCCTCAGGTTCTCTGAGCACTGCTGTATATTATGTGTTACCATGGTCTATTGACAAGCTACTATGCTTCAGCATCAACTGAGAGCTGCTTTTTCCTTTGGCTACATTCCAAAATAGTAATTTTATGATCACTAGGGAGGGACTGGAGAGGAGTTGAAACAAAGGACAGAATTAGATCTATTGCCATAGTCCTCCAAAGAGGCCCACCAAGCCTTTTGCAACTGGAAAGGCATGGAAGGAATAGCAAACTGTCCTGTATTTTGAAGATGTTTTTATATGCCTCAGAAAATTTGCCCTCATATTTCTGAAGGACCAGACCCCTGTATTTGAAGTATTTATATCCTATGTCTCCCTGCCAATCATTTATATGAAGAAGAACCTTGTATACTTGCAACTCCCTACTATGAAAGTCATTGTACCCTGATGTTACTTTATGCAATGAACTAGTGTGGTATCAAATGGAATAGGAAGGTGGCCTAAGATGAAAAGTAAGCTGATTTGTGAGTCTCGTTATAGCCTTCTAATAAACACCCTTTTACTGTACTTATTTTCAGTTGGCTTCTGTTGTTTGCAACTAAAAATCCTAGGTGATTCTGAAATTGTCACTGTGAGGGTTGTTGCAGGTAACAGAACTTCAGGACAGCTGAGCTGTGTAGAATTGAGTACTGGGCTCTGATGAGGAAAGGAGAAGTGAATTCTCATATTCTAAGATGAGACACATCAGACAACAGAGAACTGTGTTATCGTCTCTGGCTATTAGGATCTAGAATTTACTGAGTCTAGAGAGCCTTAAGACAAAGGTCAACAAACAGTAGTAGGTTTAAGTAGTTAAAATAAATTTTGTAACCTATAAAAGTTTTATGAATTATTTACTATCTTGCCTTTTAGAGAAATTTGTCAACCCTTAAAGTAATAGTGTAGTTTTTTTTTTGTTTGTTTGTTTTTTGTTTTTTCTGTCAAATGAAGGTATTGCATGTAAAATATCAGTAGGTAAGTTAATCAAAGAAAATGATTGCCTCAGAGCACAACCTGGTACACAAGAGCATTATGTGATAATTCTAAAAGAATGTGTCTTGAACAGTTATAGAACTGAGCTTGCCAAAACTGAAACAGTGGGGGATGTAGCTCAGTAGCACAGCATCGGCCTAGCAAGCGCAGGGCCCAGAGTTCGATTCCTGGTACCAAAAAAGAAAATAGTTAAAAAAAAAAGACCAAAAAATTGAAACTTATTTCATTCAGGGTTGCTAAACTAGTAATTTGTAAAGTATAGTACTGAAAGTACTTTTTTTTTTTTTAGTACTTTGTAATAAGACAGAAATGACATAAAAATAATTTATGATATGGAATTTACTAGTTATTGAAAATTTCTTAAAGCAATAGTTCAACTTAGACTTTTATTTATTTACTTTTCAAAATAGGCAGCTGTTCAATTGTGCTGATTTTATGGTAAAACCAAATAGCTCTCAGATATTTTTTAAGAAGGAAAAATGAGACATATTTAATATGTTGATTTGGGCTTTTAAACTTGAGTGAGGAAGTAACTGCTTTTGAAAAGAAATTTGAATGATCCAATACATATTTTCTTAATAGTCAGTTGGCATTTTGCCCATCATTATGCGAGTTTTAAAACTCAGAACCCAAAAATCTGTTATTTATAAAAACTCATGTTCCTAAACTTAAATACTTTGAAATAATCTGTTTAAATTTTTATCCAAATAAAAACCTTTTGTGTGCTTTATGTTGAGAAAAAATATGGAAACACTTCTCAGTTTGCAAGAAATTTACTTTCAAAATTTCAACAAATGCAATGCAAGTGGGTGCAATTGGACACATAAACATCATACTTGAACGAGCAAAACTAGTGCCCAACTTCTATATCTGTGTATTTTTATAGTGTTTTTAGCTGTATCTACTAAAGTATAGTGTATATACAAACTCACCTTACAATTAAATTCAGGACAAATTTCAAAAAGTAATAAGCCAAATTTTAAAAATTATGATGTACATTTTCTTAATATTTCAGTGTATTAGTTAGTTTTCCTATTGCTGTAACAAAATATCTCCTCTAACGTAAGGATGGGAGGATTTTTGGCTTGATTTCAGGCCATAGGCCGCTGACTCCCAGACAGAGACATCATGGTGGAAATGCGTGGTAGAGAAAAACTGCCTGGTTCATGTCAGACAGGAAGCACAGCAGGAAAACGCGGCCACAGGGCAAGGGGCAAGAGATGAGGCATGACCCCCAGTGTGACACTTCTGTGACCTTCCTAGATACACCTACAAGTGTGCGCTACCAATCCCTGGGAGAATCCCAGAGCCAAACAGGGTGAAACTCCACTGGCTAAGACATTTAGGTAAAACGAAAAGCTGTGTTCTTAAAACTATTAATTCACTGACCATTTAAAAGGACTATCTTTTTGTATGGTATCTTTGATATTCCTTATAGTGTATCTGTTTTCTACTTCTTTGTTATTAAGTATGATATTAGATGCTTTTTATCAAGTTAGGAAGTTCTTATCTATCTTCAATGTGTTGAGAGTTTTCCTTATAAATGGATGATAAATTTTGTGAAATGCTCTTTCTGTATCTGTTAGATAAGTTCATACTCCTTTTTAGTCTATTGATATGATAAGATATATGGATTTTTAAATATCAAAATAATCTGTACTCTTGTGATAAACTACAGATGATAATGATGTGCTGTCCTTTTTATATATTGCTTAACTCTGGTTTTAAATATTGTTAGGGATTTTTGTGTTCAGTGATATGGGTCTGAAGAGGACTGATCATCTTCTAAATTCTACAAGCCAAGAAACTGTTCTGAATTTGGCTTACTAGTTTTCCTAGGTACTTCTAATTTCTCTATGTCTTGACGTTGTCATTTCATGGTGACGCACTTACAGTGCTCAGTATTCTGAATGTCATCTCTTATAGTACTGATTTTGCCCTTGGAATGGAACTTTTCCATACCTAAAGCTGAGTAAATCACTGGTCCTGGTTTATTCCTAGTGGTGAATTTTTTGCCAGTTAGATTTTTTTTTTTTTAATATTTCCTTCCTTCCTTCCTTCCTTCCTTCCTTCCTTCCTTCCTTCCTTCCTTCCTTCCTTCCTTCCTTCCTCCCTCCCTCCCTCCCTCCCTCCTTCCTTCCTTCCTTCCTTCCTCACTCTCTCTCTCTGTCTCTCTCTCTCTCTCTCTCTCTGTCTCTCTCTCTCTGTGTCTCTTTCTCTTTTTCTAACCAAGACACAATAGGCTTTTTTAAAAATGTATTTAGTACAGGTCTACAGGATCTCACTACACAGATCAGACTTGTAGTGATCCTTCCTGTTTGTCAGCCTCCCAAACACTGGGGGTGCCACCATGCCTATTCTCAGTCTCCATCTCAGTATGCCCTAGGGCTGGCACTGCAGGCCAGGAATTGAACCCTGGCCCCTGAGGCTCCCTAAACAGGTGCTTTAATTTGCTCAGCTGTTTGGCTGCTCCAATGAGGCTTTTTAATTTCTGTGTCTTCCTAACTCTCCAACCTCACTTATTGATAACTCCTCCTCTTTCCCTAACCACACACAGTTTATACAATATGCCAACCATACTTGCAGTTGCTGAAGCAGGCCATATATTCTCCTACCATATTCTGTCAGTTTAAAACAACCTCTCTTGTGTTTCTCCAAGTTTACCTATAGTTAAAGTTTCCTTTAATAATCAGGTTATATATTCATCACTTGTGATGATTTCTCTGAATTTCCCAGAAGAATTTTTCCTTTTCCTTCTGTGCCTCTGATTCAAATTGGAGGCAATCCAATCCCATCCCAGCTAAAGTACAGTAAAATTATCTGTTCTCATTTGATTCTAAGGAGATGTATCCTATATTTTTTACAAGTGTCCTCATGTATGTGTTTTTTCCTGGATATGATCCACCACTGCCTGGCATGGACTCTATAAGAATTCTAATTAAATAAAGATACAAAAGAAAAGAGTAAAGAAGGGGAAAGAAAGAAAGAGAAAAGTGTTAGAGCCCTAAGAAACTACTGTGCTTAGAGAATGTCTATCTCTTTTTGTGTTAAATAATCATGGATCTCCAAGTGCTAAATATTTAAATGGCAGCTGAGCCTTTGAGTCTTTACTTTAGTCTTTACATTAACCAAAACTATGATGAAAACTATTTCATGCCTAAAGATACCAAATAATATACTCTTCCTGCTTCCTCAGTAAGATGAAACATTGTTCCAAGGATGTTTATTCTCTGGGTATGGTCTCTCCTGGTATGTAGAGTTCATTTGTTATCACCTAACTCTTCCTTAAACTGTTTTAATTTCCTTCCCAAGAATTGCCTTCCAAGGCTTACTCCTGCCCCTACTCTTATTGCAGTTCTTATGACTCTTCTTGCAGTTTTCCTATTATATTAATTGTTATTTCTGTGAACTAGATTCTTATTTCCCCTTCCTCCAACTGCTATTCCTGTAATTCCTAATTGAAAGACTACATTTGGACTTCTCACAAATTGTATTCTGTTCTGAGGAACATTATGTTTATATCATAGCATAATATAAAAAATTCCTAAATGTGGTTGCTGCAGAATTCTTTGAATTAACAAAAAAGCTTTCTTCTCTCTGTCATCAATTACAGTTGTATTTTGCTCTCTTGATTTTCAAAGCATATGAATCTTTCCTCAATTACCCACACAGAACACTAGTATTCCAAGACAACCTGAAATAGCCTGAGCTCTAACTGCTTGCTATTCAGCTACTTTCAAAACCCAGTAAGCTATGAAGTATTTATAAAAGTTTTCAATGGAAATGATCTCCATTGAAACCCGTAGGTAACTTCTGTTTATTTTTGATTAAAATTAGATCTCTGGAAGGCTGTATGGTTGTACCATGCTAAGTCTTTCATGGGACCAAATAGAATGCTATATATTTTTTTTAAAAAACTCCTTATATTAGTAAAAGATTGTTAGGGAAAAATCAGGAATTTACTTTTATATTTATTACTTCAGGACTAATACTGCAGACATTTTCTTAAGTAGTATAACTTAATAGTGTCTCCATAAAAGTACTAAATGAGATAGTTCTTTTGGAATTAGTTGCAGAAATTGAATAGGCTTTCAGGAAGCACTGGAATGATTTAATACTTCTTCCTGATTATATTTATAAAATATAATATTTATGCCCCATTGCCTGCTCTATTGGTAGCTGTTACAATACTCAGAGAAAAATGTAATGCATGAGTAATCCAACTATGTCAGTGCTTTAAAATTTTTTAAAATAATGTTTACATAGCACTTGTCATATTTTCATACAAAAGAACAGTTGAGCTTGATCTGCTAGGTATATTTTAATTACATTATTATAATATCAAACTGTTAAAAAGTTATTTGTGGATGCTTTAGAAACACTTCACATACAATCAGTGAAACATATCATTACACAATGCTAAGCTCTGAGATTGGCTTATTTTGTCTCCCTACAAAATAAGATGCCTTTCTATCTATAGTATATAACTTTTAGTGCCTTGAAATTTCTTTGCTAAAGGGATTCATAAATGCAGTTTGCAGAAATCTTAAGTACAAGCAGTTTATGTTAAAAATAAGTGAATAATATCTATTGGTCTCATAACTGAAGTGTTCAAGAAAGATTTCTTCAGGTATAACTGGATTCAGATCCAATGGTATCTTTTAAAGGTTAACTTTATTTATTTATTTATTTTGCAGTAACAGAGATTGAACTCGGGACCTTGTACTTGCCAGGCAGGTGTGTATGCCACTGAGCTATATTCCTGGCCCCTTAAAGGTCAACATTAGTAGAATAGGTGTATAAGTAATCTTATACCAGGAAGCCACTTATTCCATTTATAATTATAGATGATATAAGTATTATATTTTACTATAGTAAAATATTTATTTATTGCATTAGCAATGATTGAGCCCAGGGCCTTTGCACTGAGCTATATCCCAAGACCATTTTTATTTTTCAACCAGTTTCACTAAATTGTCCAGGACTATCACATCTGGCTTATTATTTAATTTCCATTATCAAAAAACAAGTTAATTTCAATAGTGTAAGCAACTTGCTCTTAATCTATTTTTGTTAGTTTAGCTGATAGTTTATGTATCAATATTTTCTACCATTTGGGATATTCCTCTGGATAAGACCTGTCAATAAAACATTTTTACTTACTGAACACTGTTTGGAAATGTGAATTTCTAAGGCTTTTGGGTTACATTCCCAGGGCAGCAGCTATTGCAGTGCTTCTCAGCTTCTCCCGAGACCGAGAGTCTTGGGATGTTTTCCTTGTGTCAGCTCATGCACTTGCACAAGGCAGATGGACTCATCGGTGTGTATTGTGTTGGCACCACCCTGATTTTAGTCATAGCAGTGCATTGGCCAGGTAAGGAGGACTGTCCATTCAGGGACTCTGCCATTTTTTTTTAAAAATCAAGATGGCATGTGGCCCAGGGCAGGACAAGGAAAGAATTCCTCCCCACAACTTGAGTTTCAAAAGGAGTTATTCCGGAAGAAAACAAAATCAGTTGCTCACTCTGGAATGGAGAGCTGCGGAGCCTGCCGTGAGCTCCCTCCAGCATGGCCCCAAGCAGGTGGTGTAGCCCTCATGCATAATGCACACATATCAGCTCTGCCATCCTAAGAATTGCTTCCTTGTACTCTCAATTCTGTTTCTCATTTTATGGCCCATAATCCTTTTTAAGTGGATGTCATCATTTGATACTTTAAATTGTATTACTTATTCCAGCTTATAAATTCAAAATAAGAACTTACCAGTGCTAAGGTACAATTTCTGTGACACTGTCACATTGAAAGACACAAGGTAATGAGTGTCTAACTATGTCTGTTTAAAATTTCTCTAACCCAAGTCAAATGAGAGGGTCTTCCTTACTTAATCTGTCATACTGCATCAAGTACCTATCATTTTCAAGATGTAGTGTAAAGCTCTGAAGACTGAGAAGACAGTTTGGGATTTTACAGTTTCCTAGGAAGTCAACTGTGAGATGGAGTTTACTAGGTAAAGGATGTAGACAGCAGTATCCACAGTATCTGCACCAGTGGAAGAGAAGGGACACAGGAGAAGTCAACAAAAGGAAAACGAAGAATGAAGGAAGAAGTTCTGGCCCATCCAGTAAAACCTTTGGAGTTAGTGTTGTCCTTCATAGTATTCTCACGATGGTGTCAGTTGTCATTGCTGTGAGCTGCCTAGAAGGAGCACAGCCTTGGTTGAGGTGGCTGTCTGCAGTGAAGGGGTCTTCTGGGGGCTGGCAGATGAAGGCTGTTTGCCAGGAGCCCTTCAAACAGCTGGGGTAACAAGTTCTCCAGGGAGCAGGATTCAAGCGATGCAACACAGTGTCCACTTCAGTTAACCACTGAGTACAAGAGATTAGGGAATGCGAATGGCAGTCCAGCAGTCTACTGGACATTAGTGAAATCCTTTGACAAACAATCCTGCTTAATAATTATAGCTGAAATTTGGCTACTTATTAACATGGAGAAAAATGTGACAGCAATGAAGATTTCTTAAAAAAATAAAAACAATGTAGTCATGAAAGAAGGTTTTTATAAGTACTGAAAGTTAGGCTGAATATAGTATCTATAAGATGAATAAATATACCTTTATGAAACATCCACTACATTGTTTTTATTTATGTTGTCATTATTATTATTATTACTTAGTGTATGTATTTGGTAGAGGGTCTCCCTATGCAGCTTAGACTCATAATGATCCTCCTGTGGGATTACAGGCATGCTCCACTATGCCTACATTCATTTGCCAGCTCAGCACACCCTGGAAGTAGGGCCAGCGCACCTACACCATGTGGTGCTGGGGATCAAACCCCAGTCCCTGAGGTTGCCTAAGAAGGCGCTTAGTCCACTGAACTATCTCACCAGCCCTCATATTATTTTGTCATAAGCAGGGAGAAATGTCAGTAATAGTTTGTCTGTGGACTGGTATTTGGAAATCAATGATGTATGTGAGATATTCTTAAAAAATAGCTCCCATGGATTTCCAGGAAAGACTTAGCAGGAAAGGTGACACCAACACTAGTCAGTTTTGGGAACTGGCGCTGAAATGCATCAGGAAGGCGGTTTCTGGTTGAGTACTGATTGTGGGCAGAGGCACAGATCGGGACCACAGGGTGTGATCGCACAGAGAGGCATCAACCTGCTCAGGAGGGGCATTCATCATAAGAACACTAGTGACTCACTGAGGACTGAAACTAGAGTTCATGGGGTCAGATTATTCAGTGGACAGTGGAGAAATACAGGTTTGTGAGCAAGACTGTGCTTTAATAAAAGTAACTCATCAGGAAGCAGGTTTTATTTATTACATGCACTTAAAATAGATTCTATGGCAGGGATTCTGTGTTTTTGTTATGGTTGAAGTCTGTGAAGAGTAAAAGGAAGACGTGAGTAAGCGATATGATATTGAGAACATACAGCAAAAGATAGATATGCTAGATATAATCAGGAGCAGAATCACTGAGATGTGGCAACTTGTTGGGCTGCTGCGTGAAGGGGAAGGAACTTACAGGGAAGGAAGAGGGAAAAATAGTGTTAGTTTCACTAATAGAAGGAGAGTAAGGGAGAGAGATTTTGTGAAGGAGACAGAAAGTTTAGTGAGTTATAGGTATCATGCATTTAAATATTTTGCCTTGGGAAGAGTAGACTGAAGGAGTTTTATTTCTAAAAAAAAGCCTTTTGTCTCTTGCTATTGTAACATGGAGAGTTCAGCATTAACTGACAGTGAAATAGAGACACGCTCCCTTTTTCTGGTATCATGTCAACTGAATCTCTTGTATATGGGAACTCTTCTTCACTTTTTATTGAGATCAAATTTCAGTCAACACTCTCCCATGCAAAATGACATCTTCCTGTATGTAGATTTCAATAACTACACAACAAGCTTGCTGTACTTCAGCACTGTTAATATTTTGGTGTTTCCATGTATTTATTTATTACTTTAAGGGCTGTCCTGTGTCTTTAAGATATTTGGTAACATCTATAGTCCCTATCCTTTGGATGTCAGCAGTAGCTCCCTCTATTGTAACCAACAGAAATGTCCCCAGACATTGTCAAGTATCTCTTTAGCTGACAAAATATCTCAATTAAGGAACATTACAGTATATATATATGAGTAAATATAGAGCTATCAATCTAAATTGACATTGATAGTGGTAGATAAATCTTGTTACTCTTGACCCATGTTTGTGATTAATGATGAGATGGCAATTGATGATACTCTGACAACTCTATGATCAATAGTTTTGTCTTCATTTATGTAAACACAATCCTTTGTTGCATGGCCACAGGTGAATTTTATTTTTTGTATTTCTTTATCTTCTCCTCATACGGTCATCATTATGAAATCATCCTAAGTATCAGGGAATCATGTGCATTGCAAGTATTTACCATAATTTTATAGCTATTTCTTGCATTTGAAGTTGTGTACAGGTTTAGTTCAGTAAGCTTGCTGTTCACTTCAGCTCATCATTCTTATGTATTGCTATTCCTGTATAGTTTTTCATCTATGTTCAAATTCTGGCGCTGTGCTGTTCTGTTTGATCTCAGTATTAGATAATTGGCTGCAATTTTGAACATAGTCATTATTATATTTGACTTCTGTGTGATGGTACCTTGTGCATGATACCAGCTCTTGGTCTGCTGGTTAGGTTTGTGTATCAGCTGGGCTGACCAAAGGCTACCCCTTTTAAGCACTATTTCTGAGAATGTCTTTGAGAGTGTTTGGGGGTGAGATTAGATTTGAATTGCTGGACTCAGAAAAGTGGTCTCTGTCCTCAGTGCAAATGCTGATCTTTTGGTAGCCTAAAAAAATAATAGACAGAAGGAATATTTAGCCCTTTTTGCTTTCTATCTGTCTGCTGGAGTCGGGACATCACATTTTACCTTTAGCTATCAGTTTCTCTAGTTCTCAGGCTTTCAAATTTTAGCTAACTTATGTCATCGGCTTTCCCAAGCTGCCAGCTTTCAGACAGCAGACCATGGGACTTCTTAGTCTTCATAGTTGAGCCCTTGTACATAATATATCTCTTTTTGTTCATGTATAAAAAGTTACTGGTGAAGCACAGCCAACATTCCACAGCCTGATATGTGTATATATTTCCTACTGGCTCAGTTTCTCTGAAGTCTTTAACTACTATACCTTCATTTGAAGAGAAGTCACCAAGATTGGAAGCAGAGGGGTTATTGGATTGACTCCATAGGTAACAGCGACACCAGTCATGGTCCAGTGGTATGAAGAGCTCAGGTTTTAAAAGCAGGGCATCTCAGTGGGTGGAAAGAACATTGTTGGTATATGAGATGTCATACTTTGACATCTAGAGATACTATATCCTAAAAAGGAAAACCCCAAACACAAAGATTAGAATTTTTAAAAATATAGTTCTTCATCTTGGTTGTGGGAATAAATGACTAGGCATAAAATTGAGAGGGAAACCAATAATTAGAGACAAAGCAGCAGCTCATGTATTTGTTCCATGTCATGTAGAAACTGACTTGTAAAATAATGAATAAAATAATTGGTAAAGAAGATCTCTTTGTTACAGAATTATACAAAATTAATGTAAATCCAGGCTCTGCCTGATGAAAGCCACCTGGGTCCTTCAGCCTCAAATCAGAAGCAACTGCAGCAGGGTGAGTGGAGCAAGGGCGATGTACCATGTAAGGGTGGGGACACCAAGAACCACTGGCACAGGTGGTGGGCTGGGGCTGAAGGCAGGCCGAAGCACAGGTGTGACAACGAACCGATGGCCCAAACTATTGGTGATGTATGCTAAGACCCACACATTGCCTCAATTTGGTAACTTCATTTTCTATGTAATTAGAAATTATAGCCCTTCCGTAGGGAGTTCTAATGATAGCATGATCTGTTCTTGTTTGAGAAGCTATTGGCAGTCTTTAGGAATTTTTTCCCCATAATTTTGTTCAGATTTATTCTTCAATTTTTTGAGTTTATTGTCAATTAACAAATTTTTGCCTCTATGCAAGAGATGGCCTGTGTCTTCTTGTATGAATACTTGTTTGTGAACTCACATACAAGAGAATCATGTGAGCTCTGACTTATCAGATTTGAGCCTAGTTTTACATATTTAAAAACTAAATATTTATAAATTCCGTTGATTCTTACTTATTTTCATATAATGTTTGATGTTATTCTAATTCATTGCTTCTTTCTCATGGAAGATTAAGATAAGTAAAAACTGAGAGGTACCTGAAATTATATTATTGGTTTTAAAATTTTGAATAAAGTTTTACTGATTCAGTTTTATACTGGTTCAAAAAAGAATGAACATAGTACACTTAGATACTTTTGGTATAAATTTTATCACATAATGTGATTTTTAGTATGGATTTCTTATGTTGTATTATCTTTCAACAATTCAGTTTTACCTTGAGATGTGCTCATGTGCATGTACACTTTTTTTTTACAATATCAGACTCCTTATGTAAGTCAAAACTTTCCTGGTTCTTTTACTTAAATCCCTCAAGTTGATGATTCAGAACTCAAAGAAATAAAAACCTAGATAGGGAGTTTTTTTAGTTGTTAAACTGAGTTTTTTATCTGATTTTGCAATGCCATTCTTTGCCTCAATTTCCCCTCTCCAACTTCCTGCTAACTATCTGTCTGTCTGTCTGTCTGTCTGTCTGTCTGTCTGTCTGTCTGTCTGTCTGTCTGCCTGCCTGCCTGAATGTCTGTCTGTCTATTGAAATACAGTCTAGCTATGCTGCCCAGGTTGGTCTTCAACTTGTGAGCACCTGAGCCTCCCAAGTTTCTGGGGGTACAGTGTAGGTCACCATTTATGGTTTAGTTTCCTATGGCTTTTAATTAATGAATTCACTTACTCAGTCAGTCAGCCAATCACCAAATACAACTCATTCTTCCATTTGTTGAACCTCTGTTTCATGTTTTGCTCTATGTGACAGTCTGCTAGGTAATAGGGAATCCAATGAATGAGCCTGGCTTCACACGCCTAATTCTTGCTCCCATTTTTCTCTCAGATGCTCTCTAGCCTTGACTTGCGTCTTCTAATCCTATTAATTTTACTTCTTTCCTCCTGCTAAAGCTGACCCTGCTGCCTTATTTTCATTCTAGCTCTTATTATTGCAATAACTAAAACTGCTGGTTTATGAATCTCTCTTCTTCTGTGACTGGAGCTCTCTGAAATGCAAATCAGATTTTGTCACAGCTACATATTAGTGTCTTTCACTCCCTCATGAAGCCTAGATTACTGACATTCTTTTAGGCGTTTCC
This sequence comes from Ctenomys sociabilis, assembly GCA_004027165.1. Classification (NCBI taxonomy): domain Eukaryota; kingdom Metazoa; phylum Chordata; class Mammalia; order Rodentia; family Ctenomyidae; genus Ctenomys; species Ctenomys sociabilis. Next base: position 20,704 of record PVKA01000869.1, on the reverse strand, counting down.
TGATGGGTCACAGATATGTCACTTGGCTCCTGTCTTTGTTCTTCCTCCCTGAATTTCTTCAGTACCTTGAATGTGCATTCTCACATTTGGGAAGTTCTGAAGTGCTTTCCCTTCTAATTTTTCTCTCCCACATTCTTTATCTTCTACTTCTTTCCTTACTTTTTCTAGCTAATTCCAACTTGCACTTTGAATCTTACTTGGGCTCTCACTAATTCCATGAAATACCTCTGAGCTTTTACAGTGGACAGTTTTGAAACTATTTCTCTTTCATGAGCAACATGAAGGTGGGGAAAATGAGTTTTTACTCTACATTTCTCTTGCCTAGCTTAGCATTTGTTTCATTGTAGGTGCCAGTTAAGCGGGTGGATGAATAAATGAGTGAGTGAATGAAAAACAATACTTATTAAAAATATTTGTAAATTGTTCTAAAATTCCATGATGGTCTGTGTCTTCTATTCAGCACTATGATGGATTGACAACTCAATGTCTGTAGGGATCTGTTGGTGTCAGTTGGATTGGTTCTATCTGGGGAGACATAATGGCAGGAATGAGAAAGACAAGAAGACAACAGCTGGGCTAGGTGGTCACCAGTCTGCCTGATAGGCAAGAATCACGCTCCAGCACAGTGAAACCTACATTTATTTATACTTTTGCAAAGTTAATAACGCATGACACTAGGTTGCCTAGTGACTAGTAGCCAGTCAAGATGCTTATCTCAGGACTGAGGTAGCTTATTTGCTTTAGGCACTGAGGCCTAGTCCCGCCTACACACCTTTGACTGATTTTTCAGCTTCCTGGGTACCCTACAAATGTTAACTTGTAACAGCCAGCTGAGCTGAACCATGTGGTGCTGGGTGTGGGAGGCCCACCTGAGGCTTGGTGCCAGCAGCATAAGAGGCAGAGCTGGAGAGATAGCAGGGTAGTACTTGGAGGTATTAGGGAAGCTGTAGGGGGCTACTGGTTTTACTAGAGGAGCTTGTTATGCTGGCTTTCTTGATGAACTGGGCTGTTCTCATTGTCAAAGGAGCTTGGGACCTTGTTGTCCTTGGTTCGCTTTGGGGGAGCTTCGTTCTTACTTTCAGCATTGCTTCCTGACTGCAGAGGGGAAATGGTGCACTGTTCAGTCACCTGGAGAAGCTTGTCACATTGGCTTTCCTGGAACTCAGCTTTCCTCATCTCTGGGGATACTTGGGACCTTGCTGTTGCTGAGGATGGCTCTGATACTTTTGAGGGGGAGCCCTGGTTCTTACTTTGAGCATTGCTTCCTGGCTCCAGTTCCGATCCCTTAGCCTGCTAGCACAGATCCTTTGTCCTGCTGGCACAGACTTTCTAGCTTCCACTTCTGGCCTTTGGGGCTTCCCAGTGCAGGTCTGTAAAATAGGCCTACATGGGACAATGTTATGGGCTCTATGCCTCCAGTTGAACTTGTGAGAGATGTTATTATGAGCTCTAGGTTTTCAGTTGGGATCATGTAGGATGTTAGGATCCAGGCCCTCAACTGGGTTTTTGCTATCTATTTATTTTTAGTTTTTAGTTTTTTTGGTGGAACCGGGGATTGAACTCAGGCCCTTGCACTTACAAAGGAAGTGCTTATTCCACTGAGCCATCTCCCCAACCCTTCTTTGGTCTTTAATGTGTGCACAAATTTGCAATACTCCTTATGATTCTTTGGGTGATGCATTATCAAATAATCTTATAAAATATGTCCTGTATTGTATTATCCCCCTTGCAAGACCCCAAACTATAACACACACCATAAGTATAAATAGAAAATAGCAATGATTTTGTTGTTAGTCTTTAAAGACATTTAAAATAAGACAAACATAATGGAATCACTATGCTTGTGTAATGTATAAATTACCAAATGTAGCCAGTCTGCAGCAGGAACTTAGATTTGGCCTTCTTCATTCTAATCTTTTTTCCCCCTCTGCATTAATGATGCATTAAAAGTACTTCTACTTTCATTGTTTTAAAATGAATCTTTAAAATAGTAAACTTTCCTAGGCAGCTAGTGAAATGGCAAGTCCAATAAACTTGAAATTAGAAGACCTTTAGCTATATGGAAAACCAGGAGACCACATATATGAAGTGTCCAAGTTCATCCTGGCCAGGCCACTCTAACAATGTTTGGTAAGTGAGAACAATTGAATCTGAATAATTCCCTCAGGAACATCCAACACTTACTAGTCCATAAATCATTTTGAATAGGAATTAATTTTAAAATTTCAGTTTTTATGAAGTTTCAAGAAACTACATGAAGTGAGGAACATTTCTATACATCTCTGCATTCACATCACCCTAATGTGCACACAAATCTTTACACAGTGGGGCTCTCAACTTCAAATTAGATTGGGTCCACAGCCATCACTAAGGTATTATGGGGGATCTTTAGGAAACATTTAGACAAAAAGAGAACTTCCTAATTTTCATGACCTGATTGGCATGAAGACCTTTGCGCTGGGCTGTGAGAAATTCTTTTAAAAATTCTTTATGTTGGAATCAAAGAGTTAGAGAAAAAATGCAATGGAGGGCAACTTCTTGTCTTTATGACAACTTTATGATTTTATAATAAATCAGAACCTTTGAGGAAGGAGTTTTGGGTGGACCCTGAATAAAGTCCTTTTGTGAGACAAGACAGTGTTTGCGAGAAGGACAATGTCTGCACTTGACGAAGGACACAGAGCTGCCCGGGCACAGTGAGTTATGAGTGGATTGTGTTATTTTTTAGTCCTGAAACTGAAGATTTGGTCTGCAGCTTGTGGACAGGGTACCTGTCTCACTGCGACAGTGTTGGCAGCAATGCTGCCTTCCTTCATGTAATTTCTCACCCAGGCTTGGTGACTTTTGGTTGTGAGCACAAGCAAAATTTGTGCTTGTTCAGACTTTGAAAAAAAATTATGAATTTTACAATGTATTGTTTTCCTGTGAAAAACACAAGAGAACAATAAGTTCATCAGCTTTGCATAATTGCAATCTATGAAAGCCCAAGATGGTGGTGCCAGGATAGCCTGGGTGTAATTCCTTAGTCAAACACTGCTATCATGCCTGTTTATGAGAGAAATTCTCTCATCATTGTTTATATCTATTCTGTGCAAAATAGTAGTTGCCAGCTAATTCTGTCTGTTGAATACTTGGAGTGTAGCTTCTCTGAATTAAGATGTACTGTAAGTGTAAAATACACATTGGATTCTGAGGCAGTATAAAAATTGTCATATGCATTATACTTGGAATAATATTTTGAATATCACAATCAATTTCAGATATTTCCTTTACTTATTTGAATGTGATTACTGAAAAATTAAAAATTATGCTTGTAGCCTTGATCACACTTCTAACAGACATGGCTGATTGATACTTCACATTTGTATACCAGATTAAATTCCACTTGTTTAACTTTTTACTTCATACAAGCTTAAGTGTTTTGCTCAATAAAATGGTAAACTTCTTAAGGATGGTTCTTTGTTTCTACTTTTTATTTTCTCAGATGCTTAAAGGATTGTTAGCACTTGCTACATTTCATCGTACACTTATGGATATGAACTACAACTACTTAAAAATTTTATTTGTTTCCATAAAACTCTAAGCTACTTTTATATTGTGACATAGACAAGTGGGTTTTGATTATGAACAGAATGTTATTGTTGTAAAAGTCTTCAGTACAGAAAATGTGCTAATGAAAATCAGAATTATTTTGATTCTATTATGAGCTCATATTCCAAATAACCTTGTCTTATATTTCTAAAAATGGAAATTGAAGACAAGCAGTGGGGCAAATTTCTTCATTAGTGTTATTGTTTGCTAAATGTCAACTGACTATCTGAAATTCAGAATTATCACCTTTATTTTAACTATAATTTTGAAACACATTTCTGACAGAAAACTTCTAAGAGTAGCCTGAAGAACTCTAGCTTGCAAGTAGTAGTACCAGTTGTTCTTGTCTGGCCATGTTTCTTCATTTCCTGCCTTTCTCTCTTCTTTGATTCTATTTGTGTTACTTTTTATAAGTCCTTTGATAGGAGCAGATATTACATTTTAACATTAAACACATCAGTGTTTTCTATGAATAAGGATTTTATTTTATAAAATCTGAAGTGACCAAATTCATGAACTTTAATGCTGATTAAATATTCTTACCTATTACACGATACATATTTAAATTTTGCTAATTGTTGAGGGTTGAATTTAGGACCATGTCTAGCATTTAATTGCTTTTTTAAAATTTGATTTGTTTCCTTTAATCAAGAAGTAACCTTGTTTCCCCCTACCCTTTTTCTTTCTTTCATAGCTGATATTTTAAAGACCTTTTCTTTTTTTCTTTTTGAGACATTTCAGTCTAGCCTCAAACTCATGGAGATCCTTCTGCCAGAGCCACCTGAGTGCTGGGATCACAGGTGTGAGGCACCACACCCAGCTCCAGACCAACTGTTTTGCACAGTGTTTGTTTTCCTAGTGATGGGATAAAAGATATGAACATTTTGACAAGAATACAACAGGAATACTCTGATCTCAAGCATTATGTTGGTCGCAAGTAATTTCTTTTTGCCATTTTGTTGATGTTCGTCATAATGAAGTGAAGTTCATTATGTTTCTGCAATATAAAATTGCAACTTTTTCGTAATAAAAAACCAGTAGGGAGATCATTCACTAAATGCCCTATGCCTTTCTAAACTTTTACTTACATTTTTAGGTTTTCTTGATAGTGTTTCCTGAATTAATTATACTGCTTCATATTTTTAAACCAAAAGAAGACATTAAGATAATGGAAAAACAAATGGGTTCTGATAAGCAGATCTTACTTGAAATGAAGAAAGTGTGAAGCTATTGTACTTTCCTCAAAGGATTATTTTGGAAAAATAAAGCTACTTGCATACAAATGTCATTCATAATAATATGCAACTGATTTAGGTAAAGTTCCAGATTCCAGATTTCAGTAAAACTGTGTTATGTTAAAATGAATTAATGAGTATTTTAAATAAAATAGTCAAGAACTTTCTGAACAGAGTGCCAGTTGCACAGGAAATAGTTCTTGGAATCAACAAAGGGGATCATATTAAATTAAAAAGCTTCTGCATAGTAAAACAAATACTAAGCAGAGTGCAAAGACAACCTATAAAAAATTGACAGCAATTCCTCAGAGGACTCATATGTAGAATATATAAAGAACAACAAGAACAAAAAAAAAATAATTAGACCCCAAAACAAAAGACCCAGTCAAAACATGGGCAGGTGAAATACATGGGCACATCGCAGAAGAAGTACAAGTGGCCAGTGAGCACCATGTGAAGGAGCATTCAGCATCACTGCCTTTAGAGAAATGAAAACTAAAACAACACTGAAATTCCATTTTACTATAGAAAGAATATCCATCATCAGGAAATTGAATAACAATGCTGAAGAGGCTAGGGAAGTGGGGGAAGCAATCTTATACACTTTGGTAGGAATGTGACCTATTAAAACCATGATGGAAATCAGTATGGAGATTCTTCAAAAACAAAACTAGAAAAAAAACATAAAATTATTACAAAGAAAGAAAACACCTAGCAATTCCATTTGACCCAGCTTTTCATCTTCTGGGTATCTTTCAAAAAGAATTAAAGACCTCATATTGCAAAGATGCATACATACCCTTGTTTATAGTAGCACAAGTAACAATAGCCAAATCTTAGAAGCAGCCCTTATATCACTCTCTACATGAATGGATAAAAAAAGAGTGATAGTTACATGCCATTGAGTGCTATTCTGCCTTAAAGATAGATAAAGTTCTAGTGAAATGGATGCACCTTGAGACTGTAATTTTAAGTGAAATAAGTCAGACACACAAGCTTAAATAGACACACTGTTTCCATATGAGAAATCCAGCATAAAAGTAAATAACAAAATACAAGGTAGATAATAGGAAATAGAAGACAGATAATTCTCAAAGTGGAAGGAATGAAAGGAGGGGGAAAGGGAGAATGGATGATATAGTGAGAAAAAACATCAGGTTGTGTTATGCACACCTACCAACCCCCTACAAGGCACGTAAACATTGTATACTGCAATTGTGTCAAAAAAGGGAAAAGGATCAAGTGATGGGCAGAAGTAGGAAAGAAGGAGGGCAAGAGGGATGAAAAAGAAATTAAAGTGTACTATGCGCTGGCACATATACTATGTGCCTGTACCAACTTCTCATAAGGAATATAAGCAGCAGGAAATACACATATGTACTAATAAACTAATGAAAGTCTCAGTATTAATTTCTAATATAGAAAACAGTTACAAAGGCATTCAAGAAGTTCTAGAGTCCTGGCTGGGTGTTTGGCTCAGTAGCAGAGCATCTGCCTAGCATGCAGGAGCCCTGAATTTATTCCCCAGCGCTATGCAAGGAAAAAAAACAAGACAGGTTCTTGAGAAGGGAAAAACCACAAGAATTCTCAAAGGATTATTTTGGAAAAATAAAGCTACTTGCATACAAATGTCATTCATGATAATATGCAACTGACTTAGGTAAAGTTCCAGATTCCACATTTCAGTAAAACTGTGTTATGTTAAGATGAATTTAAGACCCGGTGAAATGCCACAGACTAGAACTTTCCTGGGAGAGAGGCAATGAAAAAGAATTAGAACTCAGATTGCTAGATCAAGTCTGTCATACAAAATTTTAGACAAAAGCATTTTATTGGAGGCCTGAGGTTTTTCATATAGCACCCTTGTATTTTAGAAATACAAATGTAGTACTTGGAGGGCAAATAATATGATGCCTTAAAACTTGCTTTAAAATAGCAGTGGAGATAATCATGGTACTGACGGTGATGAAAGTGTGCATTAAATGGAATTATGGTGTCAATAATAAATCTGCATGATTAATTATTCCAAATAATGTTTCTAATGCTTTCATCTTTATGTAAACTCTTTAATGGTATGAACTTAGGACAGAATCAGCTCAACTGTCTGAAATGTCATAACTTTCCAAAATTTGTATAAATTGTCGCCACTTGGACTTATTTAATACCTTTCTTCTAAACAGTTAAAACTCTCATTCACCTTGGCTGGTTTTTAAGGCATTCATATTCATTATTTCTTTGGCCTTCTGAAATGCCTTATAGAAGTTTGCAAACTGGAAACAAAGACATTGTATACAATTCAAAAACTTCACACAAGGATAATACTACTAGTGCATTATTTCAGAATTAGCAATAATAAATGAATGCATGGGATCAACTTGTGTAATTCTTATTTGGAATGTAAACTTTATAATCAGAGACTTAAGTTCACTTTCTAGTTCTGCCACTTCATGGTACTTACAATAATATTAACAGTTACAAATACTAATAAAGTCAATCATTTATTTATTTATTTGGCAGAACCAGGGTTTGAACTCAGGCCCTTGTGCTTGCCAGGGAAGCACTTATTCCATTAAGCCATCTCCCCGGCCCCATCAATCATTTCTTGATCATAATATATGGTCAGCTCAGTTGTTAGACTAGTGTTTTCATTGACAGCTTAAAATAATAATATGTTACTCTTGGTCAGGTAAATAATCCACCCAAAATGGTATCTGCAGAGAATTTGATCAGGAGTTCAAAGCTAGAGGAAGAGATTACCATCTTTGCTACTATATTGCCCTAAGCTTTAGTTTCCTATTTTATAAAATAAAAATAATAACTATCTCATAAGCATGAAAATTATGTTAGGTAATATAGTCAAAATATTGGCACAATGGCTGGCACATAGAAAAATAAGTGTCAGTTACTGTCATTGTTTTCATTAACTATTAAAAATCAATAATCACATCATATTAAAAATTATATATAGACAAATATTAAAATATGAAATATATAAGATGCAGACATTGAATTTTAGAGAAGTATTTTTGAAATGAATATATAGCATGAGATTAATAATAGATTGCACATTGTAAATAATTTGCAAACTTAAATGAATATAACAATAAAAATTGTCCAAAATAAAAATGAAGAAGAATTTACAGATCTATCATAATATTTCACTCTGTGTCAAAATTAAGGAACTGATATTCATGTAATTAGAATTCTCAAAGTAGGAAGGGGTAGGCAATAAATATTTAGAGATTAAAATTTCTGAATTTAGTTGAACTTATAACACATTTCCAAAAGTGAACCTTTTGCATAAGAAATTTGAATAAAATCATACCAAGATACCCAAAAGTGAAATTGTCCAAAACTTATTGTAAAGAAAAAACTTATTAATGCATATACACAAAAAATATTAGCTATGGAAGAACAAAATTAAATATCATCTTATTCCACATTAGTAAGAAAAAAAAAGGACCAAGTGTGTAAGAAACTAGACTAATTAAAGGACTGAAAGAAAAAAAAGATCTATCCTCTTTGAATTTTATACTTAGCAAACATACCTTTGAAAACTAAAAGTAAAATATTTTCCAGTCATACAAACTCGAAATATTCTAATACCTCCAGATGTAGCATATAGGAAATAAAAAAGAGCATAATTTAAAAGGCAAGAGAAGTTGCTTTATGGTCCTGGATAAAGAGTAAAGAACTCTCAAAATGATAGTTATGCAGGACTGTGTAAAATATATTCAATGAACCCATTTAAAAGGTCATTAAAGATTTCTAGAAAACAGTATCAATCTTATGTCTGGTTATGCATATATTTTTTTCATGTATATGTGTGTGTGTGTAAAAGACAAGGAAGAAGTAATATAAAGTCAATGAAAAATGGAAATATACTTTTTAAAGTTTCTAATACTAGAAAATATCACACCATATCTTTTAAGTAGATTATAAGTCAAAGATGAAGTACAAATCTTAAAACAAAAATTAAGATTAAGAAATATTCAGAAAATTAAAAACTAAAAAATGTCTCAAAGAATTGAACTAAGGAAAATTTTTCATGATAGTAAAGAGTTACTAAGAATAAAACAAGATAAATACTGAAATGGTAAATAAATGACCAGCACTTCTACAGTTTGGGGATAGGATATCACACAAAGTTCTAGTATGTTGTGGACATGGATAGCGTCTATTACGCTTACTGGTGGCCAGGTGTCACTTGTGGGACTGAGCTACTATTTCCTTGAAATGCACCCTGTAGACCCATATGGAATCTTGACCCATAGGGTGCAGGAGAAGTCCATTTGTAGAGTGTGCTTATAGAAGTATTTTGCTGCTGTACACACAGAAATAACTGACAGACTACTATTGTATACCTCTTATTCTCCTGTGTTTAATTCTTTGCTCTATTTTGTGGGTTCTTTCCATTCTCATTCATGGGGTTGTGATCATTTTTCTCCCTCTCTAGAACATCATTTAGTAGTCTGTGTAGGCTTGGCTTTGTCCCTATGAAATTCTTTAGTTGCTCTTTGTCATGGAAATATTTTACTTCTCTGTTATACTTGAAAGAGAGTTTTGCGGGTGTATCAGTCTGGGTTAGAATTTGTTTTCTTTTAAGACTTGAAGTACTGTGCTCCATGCTCTTCTTGACTTGATGGTTTGTGAAGAGAAATCTGCAGTTATTCTGATGGGTTTTCCTTTAAATGTAATCTGTTTCTTTTCTTTAGCAGCTTTTAGTATACTTTTCCTGTGCTGAATTTCTGGGATCTTTATATATCTGGGTGTGTTTTTAATTGGGTTGATGTTATTTAGAGTTCTATATGCTTCAGTTGCCTGAATGACAGATTGCTTCCCAATCTGTTTCCCCAATATTTGGGAAGTTTTCTGTTATTACTTCTATTCATATTCTTTTTATATCATTTGTATTGACTCCTTCCTTCTCATTGATGCCTATTAGTCTCACATTGTTCATCTTTTGCATCATCTTGAAAGTGTTGAATTATTTTTGCCTGCATCCTAGTTGTTTTTTTGGATCTTTTCTTGCCTTTTCACTAGCTATGATGGTGTCTTTTTTCACTTTCATTCAGATGGTTTTGCCAGCTTGAGATTGAGGTTTTAGTTTAATTCCTGTATATCACTTTGAATCTGCTTCATGCATTCTATTTCTTTCCTACATTGCTTATTCAAGGATTCCATGTATATGTCCACCAGGTCCATTTGTTCCAAGCTCTTGTTCAGTTCTGCTACTTCTTTGCTAATTTTTTGTCTGGTTGACCTATCTTTTTGAGATAAGGGTGTGTTAAGATCTCCTGTTAAGATTGTGTTCTTAGACATTAAGTTTTTCATGTCCCTTAAGATTTGCCTTACATAGTTGGGTGCTCCTGTGTTTGGTGCATAGATATTTATGAGTGTTACTTCTTGCTCTTGAATTTTTCCTCTGACCAATATATAGTGGCCTTCTTTGTGTTGTTTGGTCATTCTTGGTTTGAAGTTGAGACTGTCCGAGAACAGAATTGCTACTCCTGCTTTTTTCTGAGGTGCTGAGGCATGCAGTATTGTTTTCCATCCTTTCACTTTGAGCCTATGAATGTCCTTTTGTGTTAAGTGTGTTTCTTGTATACAGCATATTGTTGGATTTTGTTTCCTAATCCACTGTGCCAGTCTATTAAGCTGAGCTGTAAATGGCTATGGTCGACAATTTCTTTGAATAACTCTCTATGGTTGTAGAATTCTGGACTATGTTGGATTGTGGTGTCGAGTTCAAGCACCTAAGTTAGTTGAATGTCAATGGAGTGCCCACCTTTGACAGGTGTAGACAAAGGAAGGGGTGTAGAAAGAAAAAATCATGATGTGTGTGTATAGACAGAACAGTTGGGATAGATAAAGCTGTGCTTCTACATAATTCTATGAGAGGCAAGATCTGCACTATTAGTGGTTGGACAGGAAGTGGTTGGCTTCTAGTACTACAGTCATCCACTAGGAAAATAATTATTGAATTTTTGATATAATTCAGGTATAAAAAATAAGATAAGTAAGCAGCCCCACTCTTAATTCACTGATAAGAGATATCTGCTAAAATAATATCTGTAAATATAATATCATGTATGCACCTTGTACAATAACAAAACGTTATGAAAAGAGTTTGCAATGTATTAATTTATTGAATCTGTATGGTTAAGTTGTCTTGAAACTGTCTGATTGACATTTGTATTTCAATAAAATAAAAAAAATATATACCTGAATGAAAAAAAAAAAAAAAGGATTCCATGATTTTTATATTCTGCTCTATTTTTTTTTTACCAGTGTCTTCTTTAGGAGAACTTAATATTTCTTTCATTATAGTTATAATTTCTTTTTTATTTCAGAGATTATTTCTGATCTGATTTCCTCTATTACTTTCTGCAGTTGTTTCTTTACTTCAGACGCTATTATTTCAGAGATTTCAGGTGTGTGATTTCCAATTTCTTCTATGCTAGTGTCTTCTGCATTTGTTCTGAGTGGTCTTGGGGCCTGAGAATGCATTTTGCTCCTTCTCTTTGTCATTTTGTATATCACTGTCTTCTGATCTTTGGTGTAGAGCTTAGACAGAGTTATTACCTTAGCACCAGATCCAGATCTATCAAGTTCAAACTCATCCCAGTGGGTGTGGCATGGGTCTGGCTGCTGTGCTCCACTTCTTCCTGCTTCAGCCCTTGTAGTTGAACCCTCTGTGCCACTCTGGCAGGATGTTCTACTCTTGAATCAGCTGGGTGGGTCTTGCTACTAGCCTCTTTTCAGCTAGTTCTGCTGCAGGGTTCTACTCTGGGTTGGGGCTCTGGGTTGAGTGAAGATTGGCGGGCCTCAAGTAGTCTCACTCACATGCTGGGCCTGGGCTCTGGGTAGAATTACTGTTATTTTTATAGTCTATTTTTCTTTACAAATCAGAATAACTTTCTCACAGTCATCACCTAACTATATATGAAATCATGTAGATGGATGGCCAAGCACAAGGTAGCTAAGTTCTGTTCTGATAGGGCAGTCATTGGTACATGTGCACTTAAAATGTATTTAGTCACAATTGTGATCAGGATGTTAAACATATAGAAGATTTCAAAGAGCAAGAAAAAGAAAATAAAATTATAATGTCATATATATATATATATATATATATATATATATATATATATATATTTCTGTATTTAGGACAGGGTCTACAGGGTCTATAGGGTCTCACTGCATAGATCAGACCTGTAATGATTCTCTTGTTTTTAGCTTCCCAAGTGCTGGGATTACAAGTGTGCACCACCATGTCCAGTCTCAACTGCTATCTCAGTGCGCCTCACAGGCAGGGATGGCACAACATGCTGGGTATCGAACCCCCACCACTGTGCTCTGCCTAAGCAGGTACTGAGCTATCAGGCTGGCCTTTGGTAATTTTTGATCATATGTTGAAATAATACTATGCACATATTGAGTGAAAACATTCAAATTAATTCCACATTTCCTTTAAAAATTAAGATGGCTATTAGAAACTATAAAATTAAGTTGCAACCTCATTAGGAGCCTACAGGACTTGGGATATGTCATACGTCTTGATTCCTTTATGCAGCATTTCTTCTGGATACTGCTGCTCCTCAGTGGTTTGAATCATTTACAGTGTGATTAATTCCTGAGATATAAAAGAAAGAAGAAATGTTGGTATACACAGTCCTTGTGCTTAGGGTGGGCTGGCTTTCAGCAAGAAGATGGCATTGTTTAATTATCATCCTCACTGCTGAGTGAGGAAATTCCACTGTGTATTATTCTTTTCCAGTAATATCTTATCATACAAATTATACTTGCAGGAAAATAACTGTGCAGATGTTGATGACTCGATTTTGAAAAATGAAAACATATCAATATTTTAATAGTTTTGTGACCTTCCTGTTTCTGTTGTTATCAATATAATTGCAAATATTGGATACAGATTAATATAAAATAGTTTTATCCATTGAGCATTTTAATGTAGTTTTCTTCAGTGTGTTCCGAAGACATTTTTGGTTGATTGCCAACTGGTAGTCAGCTTGTTGCACCCAGATGAGCTGAACTAGCTTGGTGCTGAGTGTGAGAGGCCCACCTGAGGGCTGTCGCCTGCAGCACAAGAGGTACAATTGGAGAGAAGCCGAGGAGACTGTTAGGGAAGCTGTTTGGAAGCTGCTGGTTCTCTTGGGCTGTTCTGCAGACAGATGTTGTCATGCTGGCTTTCCTGTTGCACTTGATTGTTCACGATGGAGGAGGAGCTCAGGACCGCATCACTGAAAATGGCTGCAGCTCATTTTGGGGGAGCATGGCTACCTGGCCCCAGTTCAGATCCCTCAGCCTGTTAGACAGATCCTTTGTCCCATGGGCACAGACTTTCTAGCTTCCACCTCTGTTCTTGGGCTCTCAGAGCAGATCTGTGGAGCAGGACTTCATGCGTCATTGTTTTGGGCTCTTGGCCTCCAGTTGGACTTGTGGGATGCATTGTTTTGAGTTCTATATCTTCACCTGGCCTCTTAATTCTTTGGTCTTCAGTGTGTGGACAGTTCCACACTCTATATGATTCTTAGGGTGATTCATTATAAAATAATATTTTTCCATAATTTTATTCTAAAACCAATAGCAATGAGATAGTTTCAAATCAAATTAGTAGGATAGTTTCAATAATTAATACATTGCATATTGTTTGCTTAGTGATTATTTGTTTTACAAGATTCAGACATGATATTTTGTTTACAAACACTATTAGAACAGATCCCTCTATTCATTGAACTAAGAAAATGTAGCTGTATAACTATCTTAACTATTTTGAACTTACAGATGCAAAATGGTCATTCAACTGTATCCCTTTTTTGTTTAGTTTTGTCATTTAAATATTATAGGTGTGTGAATTCAGCAAAATATTTCAAAATAGTCCAGTAGTCCATAATAGTATTGGGTTTTTCATATGTCTGCAATGTCAGAACTTGTTTACTTGAGTCCTTTACAGCTCAGCACAATAATATGGCTTTACTTCTTATACTTTGTTTTTACACTTTTCTACTGGATGGTTAAGACCAAGATAAAGCAAGACCTATGTAACAAGAATTGTAGCTTTTGTATCTAATTAAGGTCAATCAAATCCCCTCAGGATTTATCCTGAGACCCCGTACCACAGTTGTAGATCCTTTGTCTGTGTCAGCCATGTGGATGAGTCATGGCCATTGCTTGACTACTTTGCTCTCTGTGAAAGCCTGAGAGAATGTTTTCTCTCCATGTGACTCTTCTTAGGCACACTCTACATTACTGATCATTTTCCTCTGTGGCCCCAAATCTTCTTGATCAGAAAATTTGGGACACAGCTGAGTTGCATGATGCTACAGTACAGTTTCTCATACATCCTGAGTCTTAATTGACCTTGAAAAGTTAGGGCCAAAATGTTGATTGTCCTTGCAGCCTTCCTTTTTCTTTAAATTTTGGTCTGCTAACTTAGGTTGTTAACTCTCCAAAAGAGAAGCTTATTGTTATTACCATACAACCTAAGCTGTGTCACTTAACCTCACTATCTGTCTGTATATCAAACATCTTAGGCTTAATGTGGAATAGGTACTTTTCATCAAGTATTGATATGTTAAATTTCAAGGCCCTACAAAATATAACATAAAAAATTTTTAAAAATTAAAATATATTTTAAAATAAGAATAAAAAGTTATATATGTTTATGCATAAGTTTAGAAATCTAACCACATATAGCATTGTAGCAAGAGAGTATTGCAACACTCCCTTTCCTGTCTAAAATAATCTTATAAAATATATTCTTTATTGTTTACCTTGCAAAAATCTCAAACCACAATGCACATCCTGTAAGGGTTTATAGTATTTTGGTTAGCACACACCTAGTTTGTCTGGCATACTCCCAACTTAAATCTGTTGCCTTGGCATACTAGCAGCTCTTTCTGTCATTCTCAAAAGTGTCCAATTTATACAATAATTATATGATCTCCTTTTACAAGGTGCTCCTGGATGAAATATTGCTTTGGTCAAATAAGTTTGGGAAATGAATCACACTCGTTTACCCCCTTAGAAATATATAAATGTAAACATTAAAAATTTATCAATAGACTTGTTTGATTTAGCTTAAGTCAATAATTATCAAATTTATTTCATAATGGAACTTCTTTTTATTCCTGTAACACATACTAGCATCCCAAAGAACACACTTTAAAACAGTGTAACTATATTCAATTTTTCAAGGCCTGGTTTTGTCAAATAGATTTCTGGCTCAGGAAGAGAAAAGTTACAAATTTTTATCATTATGTTAGTAAATTTATAATCTTTGAATCATAAACCTCTGACTTTTCCCAAAGTATAACAGTGACATGAAGAGATATCCATTTATAAATACTTTTCTTTCATTCATGGTCAAGAAATCTGAATTTTAACTCTAAAATTCAGACTCAAATCCATTAATTCTAACAAATATTCATTATTTACCATTAAGCACTGGGCCAGAGTGATAATGCAAAGATCAAGTGGACAAAAAAAAAAAAAAGAAAGAAATCAACTAGACATGCTCCTTACCTTCAAGTTACACATGTGGTTTGCCTTTTCGAGGCAGAAACATTTTTCCTGTTTTTGATTGATGAGTGATCTTTTGTAATTTTCCCTTTCTAGTTCTTTCCCTATTAATGGTATTTGGTGAAATGTTCATGAATTACTCTAGTGGCTGAGGACCCATGACTAGAACACAGATATAAATGAAGTGCAAGAAGCTTTTGGAAGCTTCAGCACAGACCCAAGAGGGCCCAGCTTCACAGTATTCTCACTTCAGGGTCTTCCTGATGGGGTTCTTGCTGGGTCTAGCAGAGCAGATGAAATTACCAGTCCTGGCTCTAGTCTGCACACCTGGAGGGGGTAGGTCAGTCATCTGCAGGCTTCAGACTGACCATGCCCTTCTCCAAGCAGAGTGCCCAGCCATGGGAAGGGCAGGAATATGGATATGAGCAAGCAGAGGAAGGGTGCTTGGCTGGGGGATTTGGCCTTGGTGAGAGCTGCTCAGAAGCTGATATGAGTGTGACAGGACAGACTAGCACAAGTGTCATCCACTACCTGTACCTTGGGATAAAGGCAAATGTGACTGATAAATAAATAAATAAATAATCTGATGATAACATGAAAGGTGAAAGTAGAGAAGGCCTGAAAGAAGCTTGTGGCTGATCACACTAAGACCCTGAGGATTAAGATTCAAGGAGCATGTGAGTGTGATAAAGAGCCCTGTCCCCCAAGAAGAAGACAGAACAACAACAAAAAAAGCCTCTCTTCTTCTGTCTGTGTGTGTAGAACCTTTGGTAGTTACAAAAGTTAGTTGTTGAATGAAACAAATTTTGATCTACTGAAGAAGCAAAACCAAGAGACACTGAATGAATGAATGAATGAATGAATGAATGAATGGAGTGAGTGAGTGAAACAGAAACAAAACAAACTCAATAACAAAAAATATGGAAAAGGGAATGCTTGATTTTTCTCCAGGGTCATTGAGAAAGACCACTGAGCAAATTCTTGTGAATACAGCCTCAAGGAAAATGAAAATTCTGTAGACACATAAAGGATGTAAGTATTTGAGGGTAGAGGGTTATTTGTGAAAATCAGCAATACTAGATTTTTTTTTTTTCGGAACAAGGGATTGAACTCAGGCCCTTGTGCTTGCCAGGCAAATGCTTATTCTACTCAGCTATCTCCCTGGCCCCTAGATAAATTCTTGTAATCCCACATTCTATGTTGCTCAGTATAGGCTAAAATGATGGGGCAAATAAAATCCAAAAAGCTGTTTAAGAATCACATATATGGGTTATTTAAACATTATTTAAGGAGACTGAAAAAATGAACTGTGACTTTGACTTTATGTTGTAGGTATAATACATCTCGGTACTGTATAGCCAACTCTTTCAGGGTCTGAAGAGAAACTTTCACGGATGTGTTAAGGTTCTGCCAAAGAAATCAAGTACGCTGAATCACCACCATGCACCTGAGCTGTTGGGCATTCTCTCTTAATAAAATGATTGTCATTAACTATTTCAACAATAATTTCCTTCAAGTTGATTGTGATGGGCAAGCCTACAATCAAGGATTTGGGAGACTGAAGCAGGAGTTTCACTGTAAGTTCAAGGTCAGACTGGGCTATGTAATGAACTCAAGGGCAGCTTGAGCTACACCAGACTCTGTCTCAAAAAATAGCACCAACAACAAAGGATTTCCTCCTGAGAACACTGGGCACTGTGTGTGTGTGTGTGTGTGTGTGCGCACGCGTGTGTTTGTATGTGCATTCATGTACTAACAATAGTTTCCTATTTGATATAATTAATTTTCCTGGTATGCATAGTTTGGATTTTGAATAGTAGTGCAGACTATTTATGAAAACAAGATATGAGGCAAATTATCTTAAACTATAACTCGTAGATCAATAAGAAATTCAGCACAGACTTTTTGTTTACCACAAGATAACAATATCATAAACAGTTTTTGAAACTTGTGGAAAGCTGGAAACCTACAAACTTACATATTTTTTTTCACTAGTTGAGAAGCTGCTCAATTCAAGTAAAAAATGTGACACAAGTCCCACTCTGACCTCACTTAATGGGGAGCGAAAGGAAAACAGAAGTTTAGAGGTTTCTCAGCTGCTGACAAGAGAGTCCTTGGAAGGAATTATTACAGAATATTCTTACTCTTTTGCTAAAGAAGGGAATGAGGCATGTCAGAAATAGGAAACCAGGAAAAAACAGACCTCTCAGCATTCAAAACTGATTACCAGGGAATTACTTTGCGGTTAAAAATCCACAGTGTCAGCAAGTTTATTTAGTGTTGTTTATACCGAAGGATATTCATTGCACGTAGTCTGCTACCAGTACATTTGCTCACCTTTCCTCTCCGCAGAGCTGTGGAAACCACATGTGCTTTGATTTTCACTTGCTGGTTCTCACAACAGCTTCCAGCATCCTTAAAAACAAGGGCCTTCCAGGATGTGGGAAAGCCCGGGGATGGGCTTCATGGTTGTCGCTCTTGTTATTGTACATGTGTTGGGGCCGTAACCACTCACACTAGCACGCAGAAACCTGTTCATGGTGTCACAGGTCCTTATATTGGTTATAGCAAAGAGAGAAATAGTGCTTTTCTAACTTGAATCCAATGGTAGTTTAATTTGTTTTAATGTTTGTGCCATGTACAGTTCTTGAAAAAATTAAATATGTTCATTTTTCTGAGAAAATCAAAATGCTATCACTGGAGTTAGCTACCACAATGCCTATTATGTGAAGTAGTATCAAGTACATGAATTGAGATTCAGAAGACCTATACTTATTTTTAAAATTTACTTACTATTTGATTAATCTGTCTAAAACAAGTAAACTTCCTCAGTTTCACTATTTTATTCTGGGTATTATATTGGTTTTTTTTTTGTTTGTTTGTTTGTTTTTCTGACTGGGAATCAAACTCAGGATCTTGCATTTCCAGGCAGGCACTTATACCACTGAGCTCTCTCCTGGCCAAGTTTCACCATTTCAAAATGGGGCGGTGATATCTGTGTGACAGTTATTTGAAGATCAAAAGAGAAACTGTGTGTGTTAAAGCATTCCATTTGAACAGTAATGTGCTTTGTGGCTTTGCTTCCCCCTCCTACAAGCATATTTCTACTGTCCTTTGCTTCTTGAAGTTCCTTAGAAGCAGAGCTGGATGAAGACATGGGACACATGGACAGTCTCAGCTGGATGCCAATCTATAAAAGTACTATACTGCCTGTGTTGTTCTGACAATATGTTGCCAGTAGATGCAGTCTTTGACCTGCTAGCCTTCACCCCATTCCTGACCCAAAAGGCAAGGCTTGAGCTGCGATAAAAATACAAAGTAAAACTCTTCTTGCTAAAATCACCTTTCTTTGCTGAGCTTTCTTTCACATATGTGGTTACAAACAGCCAAATCCCAAGGTCCAAAATGCAGGCCAGAATAGTGTTTAACAGGGATTCATTTAACTTTTAAAAAATTTTTATTATTGCATGTTGGCAATACATAATGACTACTTCATTGTGGGGACTTGGTACATGTACATGAAACTTCTTAAGAATTTATCTTTTCATTTAAAATTTTAGTCTAAGCCGGGCATGGTGGCGCATGCCTGTAATCCCAGCACTCGGGAGGCTGAGGCAGGAGGATTGTTGTGAGTTCGAGACCAGCCTGAGCTACAAAGTGAGCTTAAGGCCAGCCTGAACTGCATAGTGAGACCTTGTCTCAAAAAAGACAAAAAAATAAAAAAAATAAAAAAAAAATAAAATTTTAGTCTATGAATGTGCTTCCAGATAAGTGGCCTCACTTTATTTTTTTCAGAGTACTGACTGTGCTTTATTGAGTAGAAGTCAATGAATAAAGGAATGCATGCTTACAAAAGCCTTTTTATTAATATAATTTTTCATTTCCCATAAATAAATGTTCAGCTATTAGTTTTGGTTCAAGTTGTGCCAGATTGTTCGCTTATCAATGATGGTCTGGTTTTCTTGTACTCATTAAAAGTTTTTCACTTATTTCCACCTCCATACATGCTGTCCTTTCTCAGCTTTGTTCATTACTCATCTTTGAGTAAACTAAAAAATCAACTCATCTTAGTGATTTCCTTTCTCCTTATTTAAACATAGGGAAATATAATATCTGATTTTAATACATCAGCTTTTTAAAAGGCAAAGCAAAATAAATAGAGTATTAAAAGTGTGTGTTGGCTCTGAGACATATTGCAAGTGAGGAATACTAAAATGACAAATATGTTTTAAAATCTTGGGAACATGGTGTTCACTTTTTCCTTTGAGAAAGTCTAGCACATAGTACTTTCTGTATTCTAATACTCATCACACTATATCTATATTTATAGATGTATTTCTACTATGATTACAAAGGATTTGAATTTGGGATATGAGACTTAGGTAAAAACAAAAGCTGTATTTCTTTACTTTGAAAAATCAGGATATATCTTATTTTGAACTTTTATGACAACATTTCTATTACTAGAGAACCCTTGCTTACTGTTGTGCAAATTTTCCAGGGATCTTATATGATTTATTTTATACCAGCATAGAAGACAGACTTCTTGATGTGAGTTGTTCTTGTTAAGTCCATGTGGTCCATTTGAAGGCGGGTATAAGACTTCCATTCCTTGCTACTTTTTAAAAGAGTACAAATTAGAATTAAAAAAGAAAAAAATTACAAGTGATACAGATTTTTTCACTTAACAAGTAATAT
Source organism: Ctenomys sociabilis (assembly GCA_004027165.1). Lineage (NCBI taxonomy): Eukaryota > Metazoa > Chordata > Mammalia > Rodentia > Ctenomyidae > Ctenomys > Ctenomys sociabilis. Next base: position 638 of record PVKA01000869.1, on the reverse strand, counting down.
GAATTTCACAGTATTTGTTGTAAAACATAGTGTTGCATTCCAACCAGTTATTCATATTACCAGATATATGCATGTAAAATTGGAAGAAGAAAGAAAAACAGAAAAAATTATATAAGAAATCAAGAACACAAAAAGGAGAAATGACTGAAAAAAAGGAGACAAAACAAATTAAAGCATTAACTGCTTCTTTCCACAGACCAGCAAAAATGCACAGTACAGTTTTCCAAACCATCCTGCTTACATATATAGATAAATCTCTTTCCCCCACTCCCTCTCCTGTTTTTCTCCTCAACTCAGTAATTCTTTCCTTTTGAATAAGTTAATTCCCTTTTATCACTGTCTATTTTACCCTTCAGATTCCATTTTTTCTTTCTGTTTTTTGTTGGTAAATGGATGCAACTAGAGAACACACTCTGAAGTAAACTAAATCAGACCCACATGTGCAAACATCGTATTGCTTTGCTGGTATCTTTCCTTCACATTCAGCTCAAACCAAGAAGCTTTCTTCACAAGGCTGGGTGAATAGCGACCCAAGGACCAGCCACTTAATGTTTCTTTTCAGAGGTCCTGTGATCTGTTGTCTTCCTTCCTTCCTTCCTTCCTTCCATCCTTCCTTCCTTCCTTCCTTCCTTCCTTCC